>JAUKPP010077029.1:0-16171 GCA_032273245.1 Phyllaplysia taylori
ACACTCACACACACACACATACACACACACACACACACACACACACACACACACACACACACACACACACACACACATGTCACAAACACGAACACACAAAAGCAAAAATGAAGAATTTCTAGTTCGCTCACAAGTGACGGCTCTTTTCAGCTTTTCAATTTTTTTTTTATTTGGGCACACATTCAAACGTATATATATCATAGTAAAATAATGTGACTCAGTCGCGTTTTCTCCTTAACCAAATGAGATTGGAAGTCGAGGTAATTCGTGGGAACTCAAACATTTGAAGGAATTTTTATTCTGTTTTGAAATGACTGGTAGAGAGTAGTGAAAGACCAAATGGATTTGATGTCGGAAAACATGAAGGAAAAGAGAATTGAAATTCAGAGATTGACACGATATCAAAGCAGTAAAATCCGTCTGGATTCAAATCGTTCATTCCATTTGATCTATCTTTTACCTAGCAAGTTCCCTAAGTAGGGCATTATCTTGATATTTTCTCATTTGCTTCATTTCTTTATCTTCTTCTTGTAGAATGACAATTGAGAAATCAAAGGCTAGAAAAAATAACCAACGTTTGTGTGGAACAATATCCTTTCTCAACCTTTGAAAAGATCAACAGACTGTCTGGATGGGATGAGAGGCGCCTCACTTTCTTTTTGTTTCTTTCTCTCCCTCCTCCTCTAGTCTTCTATTTTTCTTTCTTGTCTTCGTGCCATATTTCTTTCGGATACTTCTTTTTGTCTCCTCGTATTCTTCGTTCTTATTTTTCTACTTTTGTCTCTTTCTTTCTCTCCCTGCTACCCTATCCCACCTTGCCCATCTGTATCCCTCCTTAACGTTCTATTTTTCTACTTTCTTTTTTCATTTTCATTCATTCTTTATTTCTTTCTTTCATTCTTTCCATTTTCTTTATTCCTTTTCCTTTCTTCTTTCGTTGCCCTTTTTCTTTCTACCTTCCATTCTCTTTTTTCCCTAGTCCATGGGTCTGAATTTTTTTCTAATTGAAGTAAGATGGGACCATGAGATATCAAGTGTTGGAAGGCCAGGGTCAGCGGAATCTCTCTCTCCGCGCCCCCCCCCCTCCCCTATAACTTTGAGATCCAGGCCTTCATAGGTTGAGATCTACACTCCTTTAAGTTAAAAGTCGAAGTGATTTCAGTTTGGTCTGATACTGGTTTTCGGATGATTTTAGAGGAGATAGCTACTGAGACCCCTGCATGCCAGTTCCAACCCGGGCTCAAAGGGCCACACTAGGAGAGCGACAGAAATATTGAAAATCGCTTGCTGGTCTTTGGCAATTCTTTAAAGTGCATGGCTATCTTGACAAACTGCTAATTGCTACACTGCATTCCATCACCACCCAGGTAATAATTTGATCAAACTCAAATTCCACAAAAAACAAGCATTTTGAAATAGATCCGATCTTTGAATAGATTAAGCTTTACATCAGTCTAAAAAGTAACGGAAAAAACCCCCCAATAAAAAACCAACTCAGTCACATTTCGTGCACATTGATAAAACTTATGGTGTCATTTCTGGGACCAGACGTCTCAAAGTTCAGAGTCTCCAATCGAATTACTTCCCTTGTTAAACATTCATGAATGGAATTTCCCCTTCCTCCAGACGTTCATATCGATTACTAAAAACATTTAAAAAGCAGACTATGGCAGCAAATAAAACCAGAGCGATCTGACAAAGCGGCGAATCGTCCATTATAACGCTAATATTATCCTTCCCTTTGCGCAACATTGAGCCAATTGTCCAACATTCCGTCGCCTCAAAGCTGTTTTACTATATATCCATTGGTCTCAGAAGTCGAAACTCGGATATTTTGTATAAGGCTGTATAGTGATTAGTTCCCATATTTGAGTTGCCGGAAATGTGTAGATGGCCGAAAGTAGTTGTAACTAGAGTATCGTCTGCCTCGCCATCACGTCACGTCTGCGAGTATCGACCACCACGCCGAAGAATCCAATGGATCGTCCTAGTTCTGCTTAGTTCTAGATACAATCTTTTAAGGATTTGAATCCGAAATATTTACACCATTTACTGAATGTAGAATGTTCCAGCCTCATTGTATAAGGAAACTGCAGATGGTTTAGATCAAATTTCCAGAGGGTGACGTGCAAGCCTGACATTTTGAGTGGATGAATGAATATTTGGTCTAAAAATCTGCCCATGTAATCAAAATCGTAGTTTCGAGAATTTCAAATACGCAGATGAGATGATCTGAAGAACATGGTGTACAAGGTATGTGTTTGAACTAAATTAAAGGGGCTGGAACTTTTATATCTCAAAATAAGAATTCTGTACATGCAACGTAGAGCAATACTGTACGGAAAGGAAAGTTCAATTTTGATAATATGTTTTAGGAATCTGCTTGTCCAAAACAAGCAGTCGGAATAACACGCTGAATTCTTTTCATTCTAATCTCATCACAAACATGAATAAAAAGGCAGCTGTAAAGACTCCACTTCCACTCCTATCAACCACCATTATCTTACTCGTCCCTCACACAAACAGGCTGTTATCATAACGGTGGTATTTCTAAAAAGTCGTGGCGTAAAATGTTGCATCTGAAAATAGTTCCACCTGCTAATCGTTGTCAATCAAATAGAATCAGATGTATCGTTTCCCACCTCTTATCCTCCCTCCCCCTTCTTTCAGCCTTCAGCGTCCTGTGTGCTTATTTTGGATGAGCTTTAGTAGGTATTTAGCTGAGAGTGTTTAAATTATGACAGATGGGGTAAGTACAAAAAATGTAATGAGAGGCTATACAGGTTTTTTTAAATATTTTTTATTGATCGATTCTAAACTGAGATAACTCAAAGACGACAAGAGGTAGAAACATCCTGTTTTCTACCGATTATTCCTCATCCATTAAATTTTTTCTGGTACCAAATTCAACCGAATCCAAGAATTCACTGCGTGACAGCGCCAGTTTGCGCAAACAGACCGTGTTTTTTAGCGCGCAGAAATTACGCTAATCTTGCATTTACAACGCGCATCTTGTGCGTTTACAAAGCAGATCGCGCGCCTGCAGCCCTGAGAACATTCCAACTCAGCACAGCGAAAAAGCATCATCCATCCAAAACCCAGCCAGACCTTGGTATCAAATTTTTGTAGAATCTGGCTATTTTAATTGCTATGACAACACAGATAGTAAGGGCTGGATTTGCAAAGTGCATGGTGCCCGATCAATGAAAAAATCGACTTCATTAATTTGATACCACCAGAGACATCCATCGCTTTCTAACCTTAAACGATAAAACACAATTTTGTTTTCGTGAAACATGAAGCAAGAGCTTGGTGGACATTATTACATTTTGAAAAAGTTTTAACAATCTTTTTTGTTGCCTTACGATGTTTTCTCGCAGTCTTTCTCTTTGGTGTACCAGTGCGTTCTTTTGACGCCATGATCTAAAAAGGGCCTTGTTCTGTTAACTCCATTTAAAAATGCCGTTTCTATCAACACAATCTTATCAAGTATCCCAGACAAAACTTAAATGGCCAGAGAATGGGTGCAGAAAACCGTTTACTTTTATCTCTTACCATTTTAGAGTTATTTCAGTTTAGAATCGATCAATATAAAAAAACACCCTGTATTTCCAAGGACTGAGAGCACAACAGTGTGATACCCCTGTAGTTCAATTTTACACCAAGATCTCCCCACTAAAGCAGTTTGATTTGATGAACCTCTCATTTCTCATTACACGTCATATCTTTTATCTCGCATCCACAAACTCTGAGATGACAACCACTACTTGTACATATTTTTTCCCCTAACAAAGTTTGACAGCTAGCTGCAGATACAGACACAACAGGGGGCGCACGTGCCTGAGGCGTAAAGCGCTTGCCTACTAATGCAGAGGTCCCTGCTAAGAATCTTGGAAGATTTACTGGAATTCTTAAAAAGAGTTTTCAAGGCTCCAACTGCCGTCCTATTGGATATAGATAAAAAATTCGGAGGGCCTGTCTCTTAAATGACCGAAAGTGTTGCAAGGAACGTAAAACAAAAAACTAACCAACTACAGACACAACAGACTGAAGAAAAAAAGTAAAAATAGAATGAAGAATATAAGGATGACAAATTGAAGAAGAAAAAAGAAAAAGAAAGAAAGAAAGTAGAGAACAGCAAAAAGGAGACATTTGAAAAAAAGGCAGTCACCTCTGGCTGAGACGTTTGTGGTGATGAGCACTTTCTCCTTGCCATCTCGGAACCTCTTGATGACGTCTGCCCTCATTTCGATGGGCAATTCCCCAGATAACAAACCAACGGCATGCCCGTCTCCTCTCATTTTCTCCTCCAACCACGATGCCCCTTTTCGTGTCTGAAGAAAAGATGGAAGTAAAAACAACATGAGTCTGAAATATGTTAAGTTTACCGACCAAAAGCCCCTGTGGTGTAATGGACTGGCTCTTTGTCTATCACGCAGGAGACCTGAGTTTGATTCCCAAGTAGAGGTGAGCATCTGAGTGTTTCTGCTGGGATCAGTTTCTCTCAGCAAAGTCAAAGTAGCCCATCTCTTACATGATGTTAATGTTGCAAGGGATATAAATATAAAAACCAGCAAAACAGATGCATAAACAAAGTGCAATGTACAGTACTCAAATTCTTATAATAAAAATTGTACATAAGAGGGCAGTGCCGTGGCACTATTTAATACACGACCTATGGATTGATGATACAACTTTGTTGATCCATTCAATCATCACATGTGCACAAAAATCACACAAAAGTTTTTGACAATTAACACCAACACCCCCCCCCTCCCACAAGTCTTTTTACATTGTTTTGTGGAAGTTTTATGGCACCATGGAGACCCTTAAGATCACTCCAGTTCCAGGAAATACAATAAGAAATATAAATCAGAAATAAGAAGTCGCAGACCACACCAGAGGGCCTGACAACTGTCCACTTTTCTTTTTGTTACCTTCCAAATTGCAAAGCTAGCAGACAAATGACAAAGGAGGAATTAATATTCAATGATTTCGCCATGAGATAAAAACCTGCCCCCTCTCCTCCAAGACTCTTCGTAAAAATTTTCACTAAAAATCACATGACATTCTCAAAAAGACCAAAACCCCACTCACAGCACAGAATATCATAGACTGGCCAATAGAGATTGCACTGTAGATGTTGGAGAGGGCCTCAAACTTCTCCTGCTGGCTGCTGCACTCGATGTAGTACTGCTTGATGTTGTCCAGGCTCTCCTCCTCCCGGCGCAGCTTGATGATCACCGGGTCGTTGGGGATGATCTTCCCCGCAAAATCCATCACGCTCGAGTCGTACGTGGCGGAGAACAGCAGCATTTGGCAGTCGGTTGACAGACCTCTGAGGAAGAGAAAAATGTATAGAGGAATCAGCGACAGAGTGACAAGCTGACTAAAGGGAAGTAACCCAGTAATAAAATGTATGACTTCTCTCTACTGGGTTAGTGCCTGTACATTTTATAATTTTATAGCCGTTGACATATAATTTTTCACACAAGAATTCAATATTAACCAACCAGGGTCCTAAAAACAGGAATTCGGCACAGAAAAAAAAAGATCTCGGACAGTTAATGTTTTAGCTTTCTTAGCAACTGGCAATGAGGAAGCTTACTTTTAGGCCATGAAGCAGAGAAAGCTGAGAAAGAACTAATTCCAAATTTGATTTTTGTGGTGAGAGAAAGTTGTAAAAGCACAGTCGTCAAACCCGTCTAAGACGACCATCCAATGCCGAGAAAGAAATGTTCGTTTTAGAGAGAGATAATCGTTTCTAAAAAAAATTATAATTTGAGAGTCAATGGAAGTGGTTGTTTGTGCGGGTTCAACTGTAGTTTGAGCATTATTGAAAATTAAAAAACTATCCCCCTTTACTGCAATGTTGTATCTAAAAAAAAAAGAAGCATGTCCTGTATGATATACCCTCATGTGCAACAGGATCAGACACGCTGTTGTCACTACTTTGTGAAATTATCAGCACTGATTAGTTCAAGCATCCCCCCATATTTTTACTGTGAGAAATTTACACACACACAAAGAATGCATAAAGCAATTCTTGGTCATTGCCAAAACGTAATAAAAATTTCCCATCACATGGTCATGAAAAGGATTTTACCTTTAAGGTGAATATCAAATTAATAAACTACCGCTGAAGCATAAAAATCTTAAAACATTTACACCCATATCGTGAAAATCAACACACATCTGCCAGTAAAATTTAAGGTTAGGAACAAATTACCACGATTGAGTTTAAAAATGCCTCAAGTGATAATTAATGACACTCTCCTCTGTCATTCAGGAAATAAAATTTGTAAAAGAAAAAAAAGAAGAAAGAAATCTCTTTTGTCTATGAGTAAATACTGAGAGTTCCGCCAACCTGTTTTTAAAAAATTTATTTTTGAAATTTATTATGGAAGATTTTCATCTCTGAATGAATTGTGCTCAAGGGTAGACTAAAACAAAAGAAAGAAAGAAGAATTTTCATTGAAGACGGCACTCCAGATTTTATGACCATACTTGATGTGAAAGTTACAAGAATATAACCCCATAAGAAAAAGCATTCCTGACCTCTGTAGTCTGTAGGACTGGTCCTGGTGACCCTGTAAGCTGATCATGACGTCCGCCTCATCCAACACAAACACTCGGACCTGTCTGATGTCAAACGAGCGGAACTTGAACGCCCAGTCCACCACCGTGCCCGGCGTCCCAATTATGATGTGGCTGTTTAGTTTCTGTCCTCGGGCAACTAGAATAAGCAGATGAAAATACATCCAGGTGTTAAACTGACACCGTAAGGTCATATTGTAAATGTAAAATCAGAGTAAGGCTGCCATAACTCTGTAGGTCTTTAAGACTACTTGAAGGGTAAAAAACCCATATAAGTCCCCTATCAACAACAACAGTTCCTTTATTTGGATTCTTTCAGAGTCCTCTTAACACTGCAAGCCATTTCAACGACACGACCCCCATGTAAAACAGGATAGGGGTTAGAGCTATGGTTACTACTAAATAAAAATTCATGTGAATCCCCTAGAGATTAAGAATGAGGTGAGCACTGTACAGCTCAACAATAGATGCTCCCATGTCCATTATGTCACCATTTACTCCTGCCCATTCATATAGAATACATAAATTTTCAAATACTATCTTTTTTAAACACTTGTGTTCTTAACTCTTTCTTTAAGCTGTATCAGTTCTTCAATAGCTACTCCAGGAAACTCAGTCAGGAGAGCTCTTGAGACTGCATTGTACTTCTACATTATTAAGGGGCCCATAGAAAGGCTTTCTAGTGGCAGTAAAAGTATGAGTCTTCATGAGTGAAAGCTAGATTACTTAACTACCCGATATTAAACACATGGACGAGCAGATAATCAAGTTGAAATAGTGAATCTTAGTTGATAATTGAAATGCTTTTTAAAAAAAAAAATTTGCATGTCCACTTCAATATATATACAATGGGCACAATACTAATGGCTTCCTCATTTTTATTTTTTTTGCGGTGGGGAAAGAAGGGTAGTTTTTTTTTCTTTTAAAATCACTTGCCCCGTAACAGTTTTGGTTAATACCTCAGAACTTTGAAAATGGACGTGGGCAAGTTTTGAAAGAAATGGTCTTCAAGTGAATAACTATGTCCCACCTCTTTCTCCTCGGACGGCAAAAGTGATTTGTAATCCTTCCATGTGTTTACTCATTTCTGTGGTCACCTGGCCAATCTGAAGGGCCAGTTCATAGGTCGGAGCCAAGCATAGACACTGAAGAGAACAAGATGAATCATGAGTAAAATTGATTACAAATGCTGACAAATTGCAAGTTGTTAAAAGTTGTATTTTATTACCCCTTGCACTAAAGAAGAGAGGTGCTATAACATAAATAAAAACTAGAGAGTTCTTTACCTTCACAGGACCCAACCGCTTAGTTCTTAAGAAAAGTAACACATTTGAGGGATACACCGTGAAAAAGCAGAGATGTGAAGTTACATTTAATGAAACTAGTGAAAACTTAAAAATTTAGTTTCAGTTTCAAGACTTCACACATATCATAGGCATGATCTGTATATTTCAGCTCCTACAGAGGCCGAGCCTTTTTTACTCTCAAAAGTGTCGAGATTTCAACAGGAGTGACTCTAATTACAGCATCAAAATGGCAATCCTGATTTTCCATACCTTTACCAGTATTTCCATACCATCTTCTTGAGAAAATATAAAATACCCCCATTTTTCCAGGCTTTTTTAAGTCTGAAATTGAGATTTTCATTTTCCATACTTTTTCCATACTTCCATACCTGCGTATGCACCCTGAAGCCAATAAAAGGATGATCAAAGAGAAGAGAAATGACTTCAACTAGAAAAGTGAGAACAAATCTGAGTTTGTCTTTCATCAGTTCGCTTTGTGAATCGGTCTGTTCCAGTTTGAGTAAAAAAACAAAACCAAATATGATTACAAAAAAGAAAAGAAAAAGGACATGAGAGTGAGAAGGAATCTGACCTGTGGGTAAGGTTTGGAGATATCTGCTCTACTCAACATGGTGAGGACAAAGGCTGCAGTCTTTCCTGTACCACTCTGACTCTGAGCGATCATGTTGCATGGGCTGTGGGCAGAGCACATTACACATTAATTATACATTCTATATTATTTGGCTTAAGTTTTAAGGCACTATTGACACTGCACGGTCATTTTAGTAGGAAGTACATTTAGACAACAGTAACGCACAAAAGTAAAAAGAGACAGTCCACATCAGTGTGTCTCCAGCCACCCAGGAACATTTACTGTACACATAATGTACATCAAGTAGTATACTTTAATATATTTTGGGTCCTTGTTAGAGCCGCAAAGAAGTTTCCTTACTTGAAAATAAGTTGATCTTATCTCATTTTTCAAATAACTTTGAACATACTACAGAAACTTCAGAATCAGCTAAATTAATATACTATAAAGCATCAATGGGGAATCTTGGTTTCAATGGGATCGATAGTGGTGGGGCTAAAAAAGAAATAATGATAGTAACAGCCCTCTCCCTACACTCATGCAGAAGTCTACGCAAAAAACAGGAAAAACAGTTTAAAATATAAAAACAACTGCAGTTTAGAAAGCCAACAAACATTGACCGCCATTTTCTCACTCATTTCCTTTTTACAACAGGTGATTCTACCTTTGCTAAAATCCCAAATATTTTGATTTCCATTAAAGACCAATAAATAATTTCTTCACCAACAGCAAGAGAAAGGTACAAGATTATATGATACCAAAACACCATATGCCCAAAAATTCACAAGCGTCCGATTTCATTGAGTTGCAACACATTTGTATTTCAGGAGCAGTAAGTCAAGTTTATTCATGGAAAGGATTTTGTTACAAAACACTACATATCCATTTTGTCAGGTTCACATTTACACTTATGTTGCATGGCAAGAAAATGACTTTAATAAAAAAAAAACCCAACCCCATATAATATGACATTTGTTATGGGTTCTGCTGTATTTTGTTGAATGAAGTTTAAAGGGTTAATAATACACATATATGAGAAGACAAAATTCAAGACTTTTTCAAGACTTCAGAAACAAAATTCAAGACCCCTACATACCTTCCAGATTTAAAGGATTTGACTACCTTTTTGTTAAGAAGAAGAATCTGTATTAACTCTCTTAGGCCTAGTGCATGCAGACGTACTGCAGCGTGTGTGCTTGTAGTAATGTAACGAGTGTTGACTGAATCTAGACCCACGAAACAAGTTGTAGTTCATTGCCGTTATGTGCCTAAAGCAGCCACACATCCCATGTGTGCCACAGCGCCATCATCCTCCGAGAAGCTCACACAGCAATATTTACGCCTTTTTAATCGGGTGGCCTGTGTTCGATCCTGTGGGCAGTTGCTCAAATGTTTGTGACCCGCATTGGGAGAGATAGAATTCGAGTGGGGGAGAGAGAGAGAGAGAGAAAGAGAGAGAGAGAAGAATTAAGAAGAAGAAATCGGGACTCTCGATTCATAAATCATATGGTATTTCCCTTTTGTTTCCAAAAAGTTTTGGCAATTTTGAAAAATTCAAGACTTTTTCAAGACTATGGACGTTTCAGGCGAAAAAAAAAGGCCAATTTTCAAGACTTTTTCAAGTCTTAAATGTGGTTTCTGATTTTCAAGACTTTTTCAAGATTTCAAGACTCGCGTACGGACCCTGTATACAGTATTCCAACCTCAGTTTTCAATACACTGAGGGCACCAAGTCCAGATTTAGTAAATTTGGTTTCCACCATTTCCCAACAAAACCCTTCATGGGCCTTCTTGTCTCTTAAATGACCTTACACTGTTGCAGGGGACGTAAAACTTGCAGCCAAACTTCATGGGCCTTTGTTACAAAAAGGGTTTCACGAGAAAGAAGACAAGTTTAAAATATTTTACTTACGGGTCTGCTAATAGCACTGGCAATGCTGTTTCTTGAATCTTTGAAGGAGCATTGAATCCCATGTCATACACGCCTTTCAAGAGCTGAGGTTTCCTGCAAGGAAGAAACAAGTTTGTGAAATCAAAATCTGAGCCAGCACCAAACAGATGCCATTTCAATTGTAATAAAAAATAGATGTTTCCATGTCTGGCCAAGTTGGAAAGTCGAACAATGTATAGTCTTATGATTACTCCATATCAATTCTCAGTTTATCCCACAGTACACCCCACACCCCGACGAACGCAAGACGGAAGATAATAGGAGATAAATGAAGGCAAGAAATACATGCACAGAAACACAAATCAATATAAATAAGTAATATCCTCATATCCTGATCATGTGTCTCGGGACAATAAATAATTGATGTACTGTTGACCCTGCTCAAGCAACCACCTGCATAAGATGACCACCAGCACAAACGACCACCTGCATAAGACGACCACCTGCACAAATGACCACTTTCCATCGACTCCCAAATCTCATTGTTTCTGTATATTAATCCCGTCTAACATGACCATCTGTCTACAATGACCGCTTTTTTTTCCTCGACATTGGGTGGTCATCTTGGGCAGGTTTGACTGTAAAATTAAAACTGTTTCATCCATCTTCATAAAATAACCATCTGGCGTGAAATAAAAAAATTAGGGGCACACAAACAAATACTTACAAATGAAGAGCCTCAAAAGATTTGACTGAATGTAAGGGGGACGTTGGGTCTTTTCTCAGCACCTCAAGATCAGCTTTGTTGTGAACAAGCCTCGAGTGAAGTAGTTTTTGTAAAAGTGAGATATCACTTTTAGGGACCACTGTGAGAAAAAAAAAAGGAAGAATCCACATGACTTAATAATCCCGAAATTAACACTTTGTAGTCACACAGCCCGAGAGACAAAAAAAACTATCGCCACGCGCATCAAACAGTGACTCAATCAGACTTCTTGGCTCTGGCGCATATATGCACAAAGTGTTATGGTACTAGTTGCAAGGTATTGAGAAGAAACCATGCTCCTGCTGCTTACTTAAAGATGTGGTATCAACAGCTTCAAACAAACATGAAACAAACAGTTAAAGCTAAAAATGTTGACTTCTTTAATTCAACAAATATTCAATTATAAAAAAGGTTAAGGATCCCAAGTTTTGTGTGTCAAAAAAATGTTGAAGCTAAAATGAAAATACCAACAAAGAAATAAAAAATAACTAAATCATAAAAACAACCCCCAAAAACCACGACAGCAACCACTGTTGAGAGGGACATTATCATTGCCTTTCCCACTCTGGACTAGGGTATAGGCCACGCACAAACACTTTCTACTATCCTGGGTTAATTTTGTGACGCTATTCCATGTCATAAACTTTTCTGTACATCCTTCCCTGAGATTTTTCTTCAGGTTCGACTTGTCCTTCCCCTTCGTCTCAGTAGGGTCCTTTTGGCTTTGTCTACTGTTCACTCGTCCTGCGGGTGCAGAAACCCCACCATCTCCCAAAATCCGTAAAAAATGTTCAGTGTTTCCTTAACTTTTGCTTTTTTACAGGGCAGAGTTGTTGACCCTCTGCCAACTGGTTCTTTTCAGGAAACCAGACCTACGCATTTTTAGTTGCCTCTTATGACACGCATTATCACAGCAGGTGTATTCTTTGCTCCCCCATAGTATAATTATGGGGCCTCCCACCAGCAGGGGAAGTTGAGAGGGTACCCGTGGTTTAAATTACTTTACTTCACTTTCCCTGAGCCAGCCTCGATTCTAAATCAAGACGTTCAGCCTGGACCTGTAGGTGGTGTGAATGGAAATGTTTATTCTAACCTTATTTAATAAGTTATGAAAGAGTAAACCATGACTGGCTTCCCGCCAACTTTATCATACCTTTCTCGTCTGTAGCTTCATCCTGTGAGTTGTTCTGGCTGGACACCTGCTCTCCGGCATTGTCCGGCTTCTCTGTGCTGGCACCTCCTCCTGGCGCACTTTCCACTTTCTGGATTTTTAAGTCTCCAATCTGGTGATCATGGGTAGATAATTTTATCATTTGTCTGTTTAACACACATTCATATAAATATACAAATGTTTAGCAACACCACTTAAATGTTCAGTGTTCATATTGATATATTTTTCAAAATATGGGCCAAAAGCCTTCATTCTGAACAAGCCTCATGATGAAACAATTGGGGATAGAAAAATATATAAAGGTGCCCTCTGCTAAAAAGCAAAATAATTCTGCTGAAATTTAGTTATTTATGCTTTTGGTATGATGCCCCTTACAACACCGTGAGCACTACGAGGTGAACTAATTCAACCCTGTATGGCCAATCTGGGCTGAGAGGGACGTACACCCCAGCAGAAAGATGAAAATATTTGATTTAAAAACTGATCCAATGTGAGCCTCAACTCCCCATCCTATGCATGACTGACAAAGAGCTCTAACCATAGACACCGAAAAAATCCACTCACTCTGACTGCATACAAGCTGCTGAATCACTAAAAGTAAAAAGACACATGGTCGGTTCAGAAATCTGGATTTCTGATTTTATCTAGAAAATAGGCACCTCAGGATATTGAACAACTTGTGTCATGAACCATTTATAGTATAGTGCATGAAATTGTGTTGAATCTAAGCTACCCCTGGACATACATCATCAGTGCTACAATGCATGTTTAATACAACAGAAACTTAAAATTGAAATAGAAAGAACATCATTTTATACTGGTGAGCATAACACTGTTTAGCGGGACTCGCACGCTGGTGAAAAAGAAATTCAATATGGAATTAAAAAGAGTCTTGAACTGCCCCATTTCCTTTTCTGATGTTTTCAGAGTCTGATCATATTGTTTTGCCACAAAGAAATAACATTCAATGGAACTTCTCAGTCTCAAACTCTTTAAAACTTGCTTAGTTTTGAGACTGAAGTTCAGCATTAATCTCATAAAAGTTTTGCATTTAATTTTAATCCATTTTATCAAAATTATTTAATTAATTCCCAATTCACTAAAGCACAACATTTCATACAACCTGAGTGCTGAGACTATTCTCTCCTTTCTCCTGTTTCGTGATCAGATCACCCCAATCATCTGCCATCTTGAGGTTTGCTGTTGAATAAACAAAATATAAACCCGATTCAAAGCTGCAACTCATAGGAATATGCACGCATTGAAAGGTAAAAAAAATAATTCATTCCATCATCAGTGAGAATGCTACAGCAATAAAACAATTAAAGAGAGCCCCTTTACCATCTACAAAGCTTACTATGTTAACACCTGCAATTCTATGCTGCCATTAACATGTGATAACTATGTAGCCTATATTTGTTATGAACATGTTTATGTATCTGTGCGCGTGCCTAAATGAGCAAGTGTGTATACGTGTCTGTGAGTATGTGTGTGGGGGGTAGTGTAGTCTTTTGCCAGCATGTGTGTGTGCGCATTTGAGAGAGAAAGTGTGTGTGTGTGTGTGTGGGGGGGGGGGTGTCTATACATGTCTGAGAATAAGTGTGTGTGGATGTGAGAGAGAGAGAGAGCCCCCCGACCCCTTTCCGGCTGATCTAAGTTTTAAAATATTCTTTTTTATAGTAGGCCTATCTCAGGAATATTGATTCAAGATTTAGATTGGTTGTATGGACTGCACTAGCTAAATCCAGGCCAAACCAGAACCATTGACATTTTATCACAACAAACATGGCGGATGGCGCATCCACTGCTGTTTCCACTTGATCTGAAAAGTGTTATCCATTAAACCTAATGGATCTTATGTTGCTATATATTAATGACGCTATGATAAAGTTAAAGTGGACTGAGTAATTGAAATTGCAAACAGGTTGAAATTGACGGTAGGTTTGAAGCGCTGAATCAAACTGGTCGCTCGTTACAGAAGTCTACCTAAAAGCCATGTAGGATTATGAAACAATTTTTATTCTATCAGAGCTAATATACACACAGTTTTTTCCCTTCTTTTTCTATGCTTGGGTTGGAACAGTGAATTGTCGATTGATACACAAAATAAAGGAAAAACATGGCTCCATAATAATTTATAATACTAGAATCTAGATCTATATATATTCAAGTTATCTCAGCCTGGAATAATAACTTAATAAATTAATAGGAGGGCAAGCTCCATCCCACCCAAACTCCCCTAGAAAAGAAATCCTTTCTTCAAAGATGAACATATAAAGTATAATATATAGATATAAATATAATAAAGTATAAAGGGTCTAGCCTAATAAACTTACACACACACTTAGTCTCTTTAACTTTAACTTACTTTAAGTATAAACTGAAACAGAATTGTCAGAATATCACTCGATTACCGCAACAGAGACTGAGATGTTCAGGTTCAAATTAACAAAGTAGGCCTACACAGAATCTCAATAGAGTTAAGTAAATCTGTCTAGATCTAGAATCTAGATCTAGATCTAGATCTACATAGGAATTTATAAGAAACTGGAAAGTGAAACTGAAACCTGCTGACTGATCTCTATTTTTATTTTTTCTCCCCAGTGCCAGTGCCCTTCTTTCTCGTCCAAATGCCATGGCTATGGGAATCTATGATGTATTCCTATATATGCGTTCTTAGGTTAGGAGGGCGAAACTGGAGCAATCTACATCTAGATAATAAAAGTAATAAGGCGATGAGAAGGAGAAGCGTGAGGAGTGGAAAGTCAAAGAGAGTGTGTCAGTGAGTGCGAAGAAAGTAGAAAGTGAAGAGAACAAGACAGAAAGAAGAGGTAGAATCTGAGTAAAAAAGAGCCATACAAGACTTAGGCCTACTACTATTGACATCTATTTCGATACAGATCTAACTTACAACATAAACAAACAGGTAGATCAATCAATACAATCAGTATCAGTTAGGCCAAGTCATCCTCAATCAAAACACTATACTCACGTTTCGTCTAAACAGAATTTAGTTTACTTTATCCTGGTGGAACTTCCGCCTGGATCCCGGATCCAAAATCTACATACCGAAAAGTTACGACGAAATGTTTTGTTCAGATAGAGATCAAGACAAGTGCATGTATCGGCTAGAAGTTTGAAAGAAGATCTAGAATATAGCCTATAATGCATTCTAGTGTCCTAAAAATCAAAGAAAATTATTAAAAAGCTCGGATTAAGAACTCGCCGTAAGATTAATTAAGAACTTTTAAAATGCTTTCTTTGCTATTTCGCTAACTGGATTGTGAGAACTGGACGAAAAAACAACCGGTGGCCGGCGATTGTTTCGTTTCGTGCGACAAAAATATTACGGGGTTATAAGTCGTGTTGGTTATAACCAGAGAAAACTAGGAGTGCATGTATGATAAAATTCCGTGCGATATGAATTTCTACTTTTTATCCCCCCAAAACTAAGATTTTAGCAACGTTACCCATTTATTCCAGCAGTAATACTGACTGTACAAGGTACTGAAATGAAAGTAATAATTTTTAGTAAAAAGAAAGATAGATGTTTCTTTAGGTGAACTCCAGCCTCAATTTTCATGTGGCTTATTGGCCTAAGCATGCAATACAGTAGGCTATTTAGTTTTTTCTGTTGAGATTTTTCTTCTAAGTTGTTGCTTGTACGCGCATTTTCGGTGCCTAAGATGCACACAGTTTATCATCTTATTAATACATAGATTAGTAGGCCTAATGAAAATACACATTATTCTTGTATTTAGCTGTCAGTCTGATTGCACGTTTCCACTTTCTAAGATGTAGATTGTAGATAAGGAGATGAGTGGCTCTCCAACGGAGATGGTATTGTGAGGGATCCAAACGGATTCAA
>JAUKPP010077140.1:0-16169 GCA_032273245.1 Phyllaplysia taylori
GAACCCCTGCCTTAAAACATTGTAGTTGCAGGTCCTGTACAGGTCTGTGAATGATGTACCGGTAGTGAAGTTGGTGTTGGCTATGTCTAGCATCATATTGTGTGATGGCTATTGTTAGGCAGTTCACACCTAGTCCAACAAGACGAGTGTATTATTACATGCCTGCTTAGCGTGCGTCCTTGACCTAGATTCTGGTCCTCCCTCACTCACCCCCCCCCCCTACCTGTAAGCCCTGTTGCTGCTTATGTGTACTGGTACTGTAGCAAAGATAATATCCTGTTTGCATTATTTTGTACTTACATGACATATATTTTCATTGCCTTAGTTTGGGTTGTATAGTTTATTTGTGTGTACACTATTACACACGTTTTATTTGTCATAGGCCTACTAGACCTATTTTGGTATACACATGGGTGCAGATGAAAATGAGACTGTTGGATGCCTTTGTCAACCCTATTGTTGTAGGGATGTTTGTGGTTGGAACTGGCCCATTGTTCTTCCCTCTCTGGTCTTATTATGTAATCAGGTTGTGTGTCGGACGAGTCCAGTCTAGTTTACGTTAAGACTAGAGAAGGTGATGATTGGTCAAGGGGAAGCAACTCAGGAAATTGTTTTGTATACATTAGTCTGGTTGGCGCATTACCTCCCTTTGTTTGGTACAGCTTTTCAGCATTTACCAGGGTACCCGGTACTGACTTCTTCTACCTTGGAAGGTTAACTTAATTTGTTTGGCCTTTGACTTTTTATTTTGTTGTTGTACATTGTAATTGGTTCCTATGGCCTGTGTAATGAATTGGGTGGTCTTTGCTTGTGACCATTATTTTATGGGTATTTTACATGATGTATGAGTATGATGAGATAGTGTGTCAGGGAGATGGGTCTGACTTGTTTTATGTGACAAGTAGTTTATGACACTGATGATGTTTAATTACTTTTGTCAGTTAGTAATGGATTTTTGTTCTTGTTTGCTTTTCAGACCCTGATCCGGTTTTTGACACTTTTTTGTGTCACCACTTTTTTGTTGTGACCTTCGGTCATTCTCTGTGTACTGTGTGTGCCCAATAAAATCTTGCCCAGGACCTAACCTGCGAGCCTTGGACCTTGGTGTATTTTTTCACGACCTATCTACGTCACTCGTAATATCGTTTAAATTGTCCACTGGCTCACATTAAGACCCTTCTTTTATTTTTATTCTACTTTACCACAATTTAAGTAGGCTACACAATGACAGACGAGACAGTCATCCACTTTCGGACTTTCCCAAGTCCTCTGAAACTGAAATTATGATTTGACCTGCCAATCTTTTTTCTTACTTTGTGCCAGTCATTCTTAATGACATTGTAACTTGTAACCTACAGTTTACCTGTCTCACTTTACTTGATCTGCTGATGGCAAAAGTCCTCCTCCCAACAGCTGCGATGCTCTTAATCAATGGATTCATCGTTTGGCTTTCACTTTTTGTGCTCAGGCTGAGCAACGAAGAAATTTCTTAGCAGTGGTTTCGGTGAGGCAAGGACACCGTCGTCACACTCACAGACTCAGTCTCAGAGATGACGAAGCTGAAAAGGAACAGGCTAAAGTTCAGCAGCCTGCAACTCTATTCTTCAACTGAAAGAACTGCTTCACTTTTTTGCTTTTCAAAGCTGAGGTCTGGTCAGATCTGACTGGGAATAAATTATTGCTGCTTGCTTGGCTTGGTGCTTGCTTTGTGCCTATCTGTCTGGACTAAATCTGCTTAAGTTGTCGGGTCAAGGTTCAAAGTTGAAATAGTCACAACAACGCAGGCATGACCCCAGCCCTCTCTTGTTAGCCAAGTCAGAATAAAGTAGGAGAGGAGCAGAGGGGAGAAGAAGAAAAAGAGATGGCAAGTAATTTGATTCTGGTCAGTTCCGTTGGAGAAAGTTGAGAGAGAGAGAGAGAGAGAAAGAGAGAGAAAGAGAGAGAGAGAAAAGGAAAGCTTCAAGGGGAACTCACTCTGGAAAACTTAATCGCTTTCACAGTGGCAACAGAAGCGTCAAAATGGCGGATGGCGACAGAATTCTTGAAGATCTTCAAACCTATTTGACTCAGTCCAAAGGGAAGGCTGCTAATGTGTCCACGTTAGCACGCCAAGGACATGACAAGGTACATGTGCTTTTCCTTTCCTCCTCTTTAAGTAGCTAGATCTAAAACTTTATTAACTTTTTCCATTTTTGTGTGACGGGTTTTGTTGAGATGTGTAAACCGGCCTTGTGTTGGCTAACTACTACTACACTAGATCTTGATCTACTAAAGTTTAATTATAATAATAGCTAGGCTGCTACTAACTAACTATATTACCGCAGTTGAAACTATCCACTCAGGGTAAATACTGTGAAGGAAGAGGGAGAGGGAAAGAAATGGACAAAGAGACATAGTCAAATAGAGAGAGAAAGAGAGGAGGGGGTGGAGGGAAAGGGAGATGGAGGTAGAGTTCGGGAGGCAGGTTGCAAATATTGTAACTCTTTGTACACTTTTTTCACAACCTTCATTTCATTAAATGTTCATAACTTTTTGCACATTCGGAAAACGTGGGCTCTACTGGTATATAATTTTTTTTCATATAAATATTTTCAGCTTGTACAAGACTTCCTGACAGACAATGTGAAAATTCAAAGTACAGGTCCATTTGCCAAGAAAACACAACTCTATGTCGGTAAGTTTTCTGTATTTGTTTTTCAGCTTGAAAGTCCAGAGGTTTTAAAAGAAAGTCAGCATGGCTGCTATTGAAAATGGAAAATATGATTTTTATTGTCTTGACAATATCATGTAGGGTGAATACAATTTGCTGATATTTTGAACTTGTAAGTGACCTGAATGAATGCAAATAATCTTTTATGCTATTTTGAACTTGACGTTTAGGGTCCTCATTGTGTGTGCTATATCAGGCCAGTGAGAGACAGGGAGAGAGAGAGAGAGAGAGAGAGAGTTGCCTAACCCAAGTGAAGTAATTGTGCACAAGGACAAAATAATGTCCATTACTTGTTATGTAAGTCATGAAGGGGCTACATGTGTCATCAGGTTTTAAAAAAAAAAATCTCACTCTCTTTGTACAGTCAACAAAGGCATCTCAATGAATTGTAAGATGGAATGAACCACTAATAATTCTTCTAATATCTCTACATTTGTATTTTCATCAGCATCCTTTTGGGGCCTTAGGGACATTGTCACTCAGCTTCTTGAAGCAGGAACAAGTAAGTTGTAAAAAGCTAGAAGTGATTTTTTATTCTTTACTTGATATGGCTCATGCTGCACACATTGTACTCATAAATTGATAAAATTTTGCTTGTCTCTTGCAGTGTGAGCAATGCACTTGTATTTTGAATCTTGATTCTCAGTACATTACAATGCAGTGGAGGTAGCAAAAAGGAGGACAACGAAAGGTTGCTATAGAATTTCTTTCTAAAAAGTAAAATATTTACTTTTCTTACCAGTAAATAAAAGATTATTAAAATATTCTGACAGGAAATGATAGGGGAAGAATAATGTGAATCAGTGCCACCATTGATTTCATGAGTGTTTTTGATTTTTACAAAAACGTATTTGTCGATTATGACATTAACATAAATGTAATGGAGAATGTTTTGAGATTAATAAGGTACTTTTCGATAGCGCAGAAGATAATGAAAATGTTCATAGTTTGTGTTGTATCCTTGTCACCAACAATTGTTCTGTTATCTTCAATGATTTCAGACCCCAATCTACAGAATGATGACACGTTGTGGACACCTTTACATGCGGCGGCATTTCAGGAACATGGCCCTGTAAGTAATTTCTCTTTATAGCCTGGATTAAGTTGATAATTTTCTCATGCTCTTTTGGTTTTGGCTTAACGCCCCATGCAACTCTGTAAGGTCATTTACGAGGCGGGACCTCCGAATTTTACGTCTATCTCCGATAAGACGGGGGTCGGAGCCATGAAAACTTTTTCCCCCTCTCATGCTTTACAGGGGCTGTTGTGTAATGATAAGGCTCTTCGCCTGTCATGCGGAAGATCCCGGTTGGTTCCCGAGTGCGGACAATCTGTTTTTTTTTCTGCTGGGATTTTTCGCCTCTCAGTCCGGGTTGGCCCTGACAGGCAGGTTCGAAGTAGTCCGTATCTTAAATGACCTTACAGTGTGGCAGGGGACGTAAAACTGGTAACCAAACCAATGTCATGTTCTGTTCCCTTTCCTTCTTTACGTAATAAATATAAAACTGTTCTGTTGAACTTAGGATGAGTTGATCCTTTTTTCACTCTCCTGATGCCTTCAACTTAACTGTAATCTATTCTATTAAAAGAATGATTACTGACCTGATGTTTGAGGGAGCTTTTGTCTTAGTTAAAAAAGAACAGTCTACACTTTTACATTCCTTTCCTCTCTGCTTGATCATGAGGGTCTTAACACTTGGTAGTCACTCGTCGCATATTAGCGCCAGCCCAGATTCACCCATCTAGAGGAGCTCACATGGTCTAGAGATTAGTGGTGTCTGTCTCTAATGCCAATGGTCATGAGTTCGATCCCGGGACGGTGCCGGCATGTTATCCCCAATAAACTTCTTCTTCCTGTTCTTCTTCTCTTTCTATGCCGGTAGGATCCTCTTTTCCCCCGGCTATGTGACTTCAAAGTGTTAAAGAGGAAACCAACTCTGTGTGATGAGAGATACCTTTGAGATTTTACTTTTTAGGTTGCTAAGATAGGCTGTCACTTTAGAAGATGATCAGCTACAGCTCTAAAAAATGCTATGCAGTTGATGGTAGGAAGAAAGACTGTATCATATTTAGTGTTTGATCATATAATCAATGTAAATTTTTAAATGTTTTCATAGAGCTCAGAGTGACGATTTTAGGCTATCCTTCTGTGATATGGTTTTGGAAGTTGTTTAATCATCTTCCAGAGATTAGGCAGCGGTGTCAAATGAATTTTCATCAATGATTTGTCGTCTTTTTGCAGGTAGTCATGTCTTTGTTAGAATATGGTGCTCAGCCGGAACTCCCTGACTCAAGCTACAGGTAACATATACCATATGATTAATCATAATCCTGTCTGGTTTGGCCTTGTTTTGGTTTTCTGTCCCTTGAAACAATGTATAGTAATTTAAGAGACAGGCTGCTTTGACTCTGCTTTTCAGAGATATCCTGGGCTGAGAGGAACACAATATTAGATTGACAGGTTCGTTCAATGTAGGGCGCAAACCCCTGTCTTCTGCGCAATAGGCAAAGAGCCCACAGATCTAACAATACAACTGATGAATACTTAAGGTGATCTGTTGGTTTTGGTTTTACAGCCCTTGTAAAACTGTAATGTCATTTTGGAGGTTGGCAACTGCGACTCTGCCTATCAAAGCCAACCTGGGCAGAGAGGGACATTACATTCCCAACAGAGATACAGAGACACTTGTGCAAGGCTGGGATCATACTCCTAGATCCTGTCCTCTGTGTTGTGTGGGAAGAGCCTAATTATTACACTACAGATGCTGATGAGAAATATGTTTACAGTCAGATAGAATAGAGTACTGAATGTACTTACAACTTACTAGTCCAAGGGACACAATCACTTAATTGAGCATAAGTATTAGATTGAAGAATTATCTGCTCTTGTAAACTGTAGCAGGAAGTAATCAATAAAGATTTATCCAAGATGAAAAGCAGTTGTTTGAACTTTGTTCTCCATTACATCAGAGATAAGCAAACAGATAAGGCATACAGTTAGTCCAGGAAAAAGGGAGAGGGGGAGAGAAAGTTAAAATGCTTGAAAGGGAATGAGACTCATAAAAACAGAGAAGAAATAAAAGAGTTAGCCACTTGAAGTTAGAAGCTACTTATTTATAGATGCACCATCTTTTTGCATTTAGCCACTGACAATCATATGTAAGGTACAACTTTAAAAAAAATATTCTTTATTTTAATAATGTATGAATTACTGCAGCATCATATTTCTCACATGTCACTGTTGGAGAGCAGACTGTGTCAATTTGCAATATTCACAATGGTTTCCTGTAGAAGACTATTGCTCAATTATTTTTCAGGACTGCAGCAGACTTTGCCTCAGCTTCTGACAAAATCTGGCCATTCTTTGCTGCACTGGATGTTCCCAGGACACCGAGGGCAGAACTTGTTGAAAAGGGCATTTTGAGACCAGTAGGTCAAATTTTTGCTCAATGTCATAATTTGGCTGTTTTGTACTGTCAGTAGCCTACTTCTTCATCAAATTTGAATTTGAGATTGAATTGTAATTCATGTATATAGGCCTACTTTTAACTTGAAGTTTTGGAATAGTAGTAATCTTCAATGATTTTTGTCAGTTTGTATGTTTATTTCCTTCGGTTGATGTATTATGTAAATTGTTTATGTTCTTATTGTGGACATTTTGAAGTTGTGGCGAAATGGAGAATTTTTTGGAATGAAAGCCATAATAATGGATTGATCTGAAATTTTATTATTGCTCGCGTATGAAAGATCTTTCATCAAAGTTATGATTTCAAGAGGAAGTCAGGGTGACCTTTCTTTAGGTTTTATTCAACATTTTTTTTTTTCCCATGGTCATTCCTACTCTAATGACGCCATTGGATTAGTACAACTCAATTAGGTACTCCAAACCGGCCAAAAAGTGCGTTCCGTCACAAAATTTCCTGAAAAACGGGCTGTTTCACGGAATGCTAACTCCCTTTGAAGTGGGTCCATGACAATGGTTGACCCACCAAATGAAAGGTCTATTTTCACGCTTTAGAAATATGCCAGAATCGTTTTTGTATTTTGTTGTGTTACGCCGTGGTTGTGCAGTGTAAAGGGCGACGAAAATCGAGTATCGCATCGTCGTGGGCGCCAAAAATTTAGGATATGTTCTATTTCTTGTTTGCTGACGCTCGCCGAGCATCGATTGTGAATAAAAGTGACGCCATCATGAAGGGAAATGAATAAGCTTTCTTGGCATGTAAGTTTGGTTGTATGTTTTGGTCGCTTGAGCCATAGAAAATAGAATTTTCAACTTTAAATGAAGAAAATAATGCTTTGCAGTACAAAAATATAAGACCAAACTGAATTTTTTGGAAAGATCGTCCTTTTTTTAGTCTAAATATCAAATTGAAATTAAGATTGGTGAGACGGCGAGCGCCAGCCGTTTCCAAATGTAAGCGCACTTCACAAGTTTTGAGCCACGGGAACGCACAAATTGACGTAAAGTTTATATGAAAGAAATGTGTGCGCCCAGCCCTCAACCTTGGGGTTTGAGGGATAGACCCACTGGTAGGGCGGGGAAAATAGCTACAAAAGAACCCAACCCAAAACAACCAACTATCATTGGTTAGTATCATATTTGTTATAATTTCTTTTTGTTGTTGTTGTTATATCAAATACCATCAGCTACATTAAAACATTATTTGAGGAATTTCTGTTGACATTTCAAGAGCTACCAGGATATCGGCTTTAGAACCTCTAGAATACAGTGTCTAGACTGCCATGGCAATATTTAACTAAAGAACATATCTATTTAATGGACATATTGTATTTTATATTTTTTTGCTTGTCAAATGAAGTCTTTTTTTTTTATATATAAAAAACAGATGAGCTACAGTACAGTAGGTATATTATATATTAGGGCTTGATGCTACAAAAATCCATCAAAGGGGGTTTCTGCTCTGCATGTACCAATGTTTTTTCAAACATTCAAAACCAAACTATTTGTATCGCCTTCAGTTCTGCTTATGTCTACCACTGTTCTGATGCATTTTTTATCTGTAAAAATGTTGATAGAAAGCACTTTAAGATTTGAAAAAAATGTTAGAATTTTTTAAATTTTGATTTAGTGTCTCCTTTTAACATTTCTTGTCCCGTATCACAATATAATTTATCAAAATAACTGAACATAGTTCTAAAGAGCTTGAAACGATCTACAATTTGATGTATCATTGGACACCATAGCAAAATTAACGTGCTTGTAATTGCGTTTGAGATATCATGAAAATTGACATTTTTACCTCCCCTGGTCCACATTGGACATTTTTGCAAACATGCCGATTTTGATGCAATAAATCGCCATATTCTCGTTTATTGATTTGGAAGAAAAAAATTACACGTATTATCTGCCTTGTTGAAAATGTGTTCTGTGAATTTGAGTGTTTTAACGCTCTATTTATGCAAGATATGGTTTAAGCTCAATTGATGTTTCAAAGAGTGTTTTCTGTTGTCGATCTTGCTATTAAGCGTTAATGTTCCTGCCTGGTTCCCTACTGTCCTCTGCTCCAACCGAGTC
Source organism: Phyllaplysia taylori (assembly GCA_032273245.1). Taxonomy (NCBI): domain Eukaryota; kingdom Metazoa; phylum Mollusca; class Gastropoda; order Aplysiida; family Aplysiidae; genus Phyllaplysia; species Phyllaplysia taylori. The sequence continues at coordinate 8,250 of JAUKPP010077140.1, forward strand.
ACGAGGTGAGCTTTCCCACATTCCTCTCCGTAGTGGAGGTCCTTTTGTTTCTCACAGGAGAAAACTCCGAACTGAAAGCGTAGCATACAGTCCCGATTATTGGTGTCGGTTAGAAAGTTATGTAGTTATTCAACATCGATGACCTGGATTTACACCATTATCTGGAATGTAATAGACAAAACAATGAACATTAAGTATTAAGCAGGAAAAATCGCACATCTAACAGAGAAAAACTATTTATTTGTGATACATTTCGTAATTCTTTTTCAATGTCAACTTACTTAGTGGGATACTGTCCTCAGTATGTTTGTGTTGTTTGCTTGGACTAATATTGCAATATTCTTTTCAGAGTTCTGGAATGAGACAGCAGAGAGAGTTGGGACATGGTATTGATATGGTAAGCACACAGAACAGTTGACTTCAGACTACTCAGAGCTATCTGTCTTTGTAGCTTATCATTATCTTTGAATGATTGTGCCCATGTGGGGACACAGGCTGCATGAACTATTGAGCATGAGTAGTTACACAAGAGCAACATTAATGCAATGTGACTTACATATGTGGCTCTGTCTTTGAGTCGATGTCTGTAACCTTAAATGTCAATATTTTGAAAAAGGTTGAATGAATACAGGCAGTAAACCTGTCAATGCACTTAGTAGTCATCCCATCCGGAGAGGTCTTAAAACACCACTTTCATCATGCTCTTGTTTTCTTTTTTTCTACTATAATAATATTTTTTAAATCTAAAAATTATTGGTTTTGAAAAGTCCAGACTTCTCTTTTGCATATTTTCTATCAAGTTCACCTAAATGCAAGTACTGGTGTCTGTGGTGTAACGGTTAGGCTCTTCGCCTATCATGCAGAGAACGTGAGTTTGTTTGATCGAGTATATCTCTGTTTTTTCTGCTGGGACAATGACCCTCTCAGCCTGGGTTGGCCCTGACAGGCGGGGTCAAAGTAGCCCGTCCCTTAAATGACCTTACAGTGTTACACGGGATATTAAGCCAAAACCAAACCAAGCCAAACCTAAATGCAAGTGTAAACCCACCTTATGAACGCTCCCAAACATCATGCGTTTAGACTGAGACCACTGTATAACATTTCCCTTCAGGGACATATCTTAATAAACTATTTCATGAAGAATTTATCGTCTACAGGCTGAGTACAAGCCGGCCGCTCGACGTGAAAGTGACGATGGCAACAGTTACATGGCAGCCATGTCAGGCGATGTGCTAGCAGACGAGACTGAGCCCCAACAGCGACTCAACTCTATGAACAGCTCACAGCCACAGTATTCTATGTGGAAGTAATTGTACAGAAGTTTTGAGACAAGGAAACTTTGTCATTGTCATTCCACAATCGCCGAAGTCATTTTGCGGCAGTATCAGTGTATTTTCTTATTAAGATCTTCGGGTCTTATTCCATCAGCAATACACTTCATAATTCATTTTATAAATAATATTCAGATTGACCCATCCAAAGAGTTGTAATAGCACTGGATTCTAAACAGCTAAAACATGCACATGGTAACCTTGATCCTCACTCTCCTTAACAATTTGCAAAAACTGAGTTAGCTGTTTAGAGTTCTGCAGCGGCAATATGGAACAAGGTTTTGTGAAAGATAAGCTCCTTATGTTCATAAAATAAGATTACTGATGATTGCATTTATATAGCACATATCCCTATCTTAAAAACAGGCTCTGTGCGCTGTACAATCACACACTACCCAAGTAGACCAAGCCATTCAGAAACCTTCTCAACTTTCTTGTAAGCACACAGCACAAGCTACCATTTTACAGGCACTAAAGCACTAACATACGAACAACATCTTTTGCCATCTATAGCCGGCGATTTACACCTGAGTGACATGAGGAAAATTTGTGTAAAGTGCCTTCCCAAGGGCACAACATCAGGCTCTAGTGGTGATATAAACCCTAGACTTCCGATTACGAAACCTAAGAAAACCTTACATATGATAGTTTTCTAATAGGCAGCAAGGTTTTGCAAAAGAAAAGCTCTTTGTATTCATAAAATCAAATTGTTTTCATTTGTTTTCTCAAAATCGATACAATTTGACTTGAGCAATTGTGGAATGACCATGAGTGCTTGTTGCTATGGTGATATTGACTTCTATTGAAACCGTCCATGACAGCTGAGATATTTTTCAGTGCAATTTTACATTCTGTAGATGGTGGGAGAAACTATTATAGTAATGAATAATAACGTCACTTTACAGGACACGATCACCACTCTCCACATTCCCCTCATTCATTTCAGCACTGTGGTTTGTGTTCTTCTATTTTATCAAGATGATAAGCACTGTCGGAATGACTAAACATACATTAGGCCTACACTGATTCCCGAGGCTAGATATGATGGGAATGTGAATTCCTAGGCCGCTGACATTACCTCAGTGGACTCACGAACTCACAATCCTCTGATTGCTCTCTATTTCTATCGAAAGGCTCGTCACTATGATTTCTCAGATGTATAAAACTGATTGACAAATTTTGATGCACAGAATTTATTGACAGAGCTTACAGAATAGGGCGAGCGCCAACTTACCACTGAAAGTATTACTTCATATGGGCCCCAATGACTTTTAAATTTTTTTTAGCTCATTAATGCTTATATGGCCATTGCTTGCATTGCATGGTTAACAACGAGCCAAATGATTGTTAACACTTTGTAGTCACACAGGCAGAAAGACAAATAACCCTATCGGTCACATGCAGCCAGCAGTGATGCAATTAGGCTTCCCGAGCCTGGCGCAAATATGCACAGAGTGACTGGATGGGTGAATCAAGGTTGGCGCACATTTACGCAGAGTGACTACAAAGTGTTAATAACAGGCCAAGCGTAGAACCTCAGACTTTGTTTTCAGATTTCGAATAATACTACTCACCAGTAGTGGAATTTGTCAAGAATTGTGGAACTATTACATTTAAATGTGTATTTTTCCAATCATATATTGTATCGACAGTTAGATAATTAGTCATCAATAGGTTCTGGTATCACATATATAAGAATACATTTTTCGGAGTGTTTGTCTCAATGACAGTAATTAGCATTGATTTCAGCATCCCACGCATTGCTTCTCTTATCATCAATCCAACATTGACTTGTACAAAGACAAGGATATGTTGTCGCTCTAGTCATCCGTTAAGTGCTAACTGTTTGACTGAATCTTTTCTTGCCTAAAAGTTTTCAATTTTGTTGTCATTCTTTCCTTTTGCAATTGTATTGACCATTCAAAGTCATTGAACTGCTTCAGAGCATAAGTTGTGACTGCAGTAGATGACAGAAAGTATGTGCTCGGTGGTCTTACATTGTACATTGTATTCTTTGTTGTATATTATTGAAGATATAATGGAGAAATGTGACCAAATAAAAGGTGATCTTATTCATTCACATTTCTCCTTTATATTTTTTTAGCACTTATTCATTTATCACAAAGTTATGTCCTACAGTGCATTGTAACTGTGGTGTGCAAAAATTTGTTAAATGTACATAAGTTTTGTGGACACTTGTGTGTTATTGTTGTTTGTTGTTATAGCAGTATTTGATAATGATCTCAGTGGTGTATTGGCCTATTGCAGGCTTATTGTGAAGCAAAGTCATACTTCAATTAATGTCTTACTGTCTAAATGTCACAGAACATTTTAAAAAGAGATTCAACAACATTGGAGTCATGATTATGCAATGGATGAGCCAACTGCAACTTTTATGTATCCACGTTTTGCTCCTGTTTGATACAATAAAGTGGAACGAGGATTTAACGAGCACAGATATTATGATATAACAAGACCTCATTTATAACAAAAGAAAATGAAAAATACACTTCCCTCTTTGTCTTTGTTGAAGTACATTGGCTACGAAGAGACCTTGATATAGCGACGATCTTTTTATACCTGATTTTCACTGTAGGCTATATCTCAACTGTGTCATAAACTTAGTTCTGCAAGACATTTGTCTCTGTCAACTATTTTAGAATTCACTCGATAGATTATGTTTTAGTTAGTGGCAGGGTAATACAGTAGAAAGTTGAAGTACTTATTTAGCTTGTGGCAAATTCATTCTGTCAAATTTTTAAAGAAGCAATGCATGAACAAACTCCTTCTAATCAAATCTTGAATTGAATTGTTGACAATTTTCTTCAACATGCTCTTTATAGAAAAAAGTGTTTCCCATGAGACACAATTACTGAAAATTATGATTTGAATTAATTGTTGTTTTATAACTTGTTGATCAATATATATCAAGGGAGGTCCAAGTCCATTATCATACTCTTATGCAAATTTCTTTCTTTGTGTTTTATCACGTTCCTCCTACCCTTAGGTGCATAATCCTATTGTTGTTTCTGTTTTTGGTCAGTATCAACAACAATGAATAGTATATTTTATATTGCACAGTATTGAAATTCAGAGATGTAATGCAATCGATATAATACTCATATATAGAGGGATTGCGACACAAATTCATTTCAATCTCCAACACAGTATTTCAGCTTGAAAAACCCAGGGTTATTTTTATGCAGTCCATTGAGGTAGCAATTTTTCCCCCTACTAGTACGCATACCCCAGTTTTTTCCCAGAGAAGGTATGCTATTTTTAGTGTTACGGACAGCTCTATTCACATTATTCTTTTTTTTTAGGTTAAAGAATGTAGGTAGAGCAAGTTGCAAATACAAGAAATACGAAAGGTTGCATGGACACGCTTCTTCTGCTCTCTCTTTTTTTTCTTCCAATAGTTCACTCCCTTACTCGGTATTTATGGTAGAAAAGCCCAGGGTTATTTTTATCGCAGTTCATTTAGGCAGCAGATATGGCCCCTCTTTTCGGGAAATCTCACAGTTTTTTTAAATTTTTATTGAGTAAGGGACAGTCCTATTGATGTAACTTATTTGAAAGTATTGCACTAAAAGTATAAGTGCTATGTTTATACCTTAGCAGCAGGAAATGATTTGGTTTGGTTTAGTTACCAGTTTTACGTCCCCTGCAACACTGTAAGGTCATTTAAGAGACAGGCTACTTCGACCTTGCCTGTCAGGGCCAACCCGGACTGAGAGGGAAAAAATCCCAGCAGAAAAAAGCCCAGACCGTCCACGATCGGGGATCGATCCAGGGTCATCCCGCTTGCAAGGCGAAGAGCCTAAACATTACACCACAGCGCCGGTCCAGCAGGAAATGAAGTTGATGATCTTAACTACAATCCCTGTATGTATAAATTTTATGTGACAAGCAGTTCTTTCTATGGGTTCATAGCTGTTGCACGCTCTTCCTCATCACATCAGTATTTGCATTGTCTGGGCACACAATATCTAACACTGATAACAAAAGTGTTCTTTTTTTTTATATGTGTTGTGTGATTTTTACTGTTGGAATCCATCATATTTAAACATTGCACATTGTAGTACAGCATTGGGAAATTGTACAATATTATAATTACATGTATATCATTGTCACTGCTAGCATTCTTTGTACAGTAAAACCTCGTTAAACCGCCAACCATGGGACCATTAGAAAGCTGGCGCTACAGAGAGAATGGTGGTACAATAAAAGCAGACCAAGGGAGGCTATAATACATATTGGACAACGTGATGAGCAAATTTATGTAGTTATCCCTCCTTATGCAAACTTATGGTGTGTAACATGCCTCTCCATGGGTTGCAGAGATGGGCAACATATTGCATGCATCGACACACTGCCGAAACGTACCCTTTGCTAAGTGAGGCATAAGTGAGAGTGAGAGTGGGTTTTGTATTATGTCAATGGTTTTGAGCTGGCGGTATAAGGGGCATTATTTACTATGTTTACTTAAGACAAATGTCCCCCGGCTCTAACCATGGCGATACAAAGAATTATTTCACTGATTTTATACAGTAACCAAACTGTAACACAGCGAAAAGCAGGTAGTATGCGGGAATGGCGGTAAAGCAGGGGGTGGAATGACGAGGTTTCACTGTATCTTAATACTTTTTGTCGATCTGAATGGGGCCAAATAAATTGTTCACTCACTCTTTTGTTAGAAAAGTATGAATCAGCTCATATTGTTTGAATATTTCACACAGAAGAGTACTATTGTAAAGATTTGGTATTTTGTGATGAATTTGGTTATACACCCCTTGTAATACTCTTAGGTCATTTTGAAGGCAGGCTACTTCTACCCTGCCTGCCAGACTCTTTCTGGGCTAAGGCACACAGCATCCAAGCAGACGAACAGAGATGCTCAAATAGCATGGGGTTTGAGGTCCAGTCCTCTTCATGATAGACAAAGATCCTAACCATTACACCACGGATGCTGGTACTAATATGTTGGATGGTTTCTATATTTTTGCTATGTATGATGATCTTTTTATGTTCCGTATGATTTACACTGGCATTTTTACTCTGTAATTTTTTTCTGTGAATAAGTCTTCATTTTTATTATTGATTTTACCCACCCAAATTCAAGTCTTCTGATTCAACTTTTGTGTATCCAATGAACGTAAGCAAAGAAAACCAACCCCATTTTGTTTTGTCTACTTTTTGTTACTCATTTATGAAATTTCTTCTAACTATAAATTTCATTATCTTCATTATGACATGATGCCTTTTTAAGAGAATTAATGGAAAAAGACTCAGGGCTTTGCGTTGAGATGATTTGGTTTTGGTACCAGTTTTGTGTCCCTTGCAACGCTGTAAAGTCATTTAAGAGACAGGTTGCTTTGACCCTGCATATTATTATCAGGGCTAAGCCAGGCGGAGAGGACGAATCCCAGCAGAAAATGAGATGGGCTGCATGTGGGATCCAACTCAGGTCTTCCACATGATAGGCTAAGAGCCTAGTCATTACACCATAGATGCCGGTGCGTAAAGTTGACAATCAAAGCTACAGAATCACATAGTTTTGGATGTGTATATACGTATGTACTTGCTCGAGAAAGAAGACCAAGTGTATACTTTCTTTTGTCTTGCAGTATGAATTACACATGTGGACAGAGTTTTTGTGAAATAATTAAATTTGTCTTTTGTTCTAGTTTGTTATATATGTGTATGTGTGTAGCCTACATGTGTGTGTGTATACATGAAGCTCTAATTGTGTGTGTGTGTGTAGGTACAATTTTGTATCAGTAACTCTTATGATGAGGACCTAATGTATTATGATGTTAAAGCCATCATGCTTTCACTTTATAAGATCTTATTGTATAAATACATTTAACTTATTGCACTAGCGTATCTCTTAAGACACACTTTATGAGAGAAACGCGAGACATAGAGGACCATTTCATTTGAAGTAATTGTTGTTATATTTTCAGGAAAATGTTGTTAACTTTAAAGCACTTTCAATACTAGTCCTAGTCGATATGATCAACACTGGGTTAGAAATTAAAGAAAAAAAGTTTTCGGTGCATTCAAAAAAAGAAAAAATAGGATATAGGATTCCAGTCTTAGAGTACGAATGAGGAAAGTCTGTTTGCCACAGATATTTATTATGTGTCGATTAAGAAAAAAAAAGAAAGTTGAAAAATTTAGAGTTGGTTATACCAACCCCTTCTTCCTAACCTGTTCTCTTAGAAGTTGTAAACATGTGCATATAGTAATATTGTGTATAATTGAAAGGTTGTTGGAAATTTCTATTTATTTTTATACACGTAGTTTGAAATGCACTTGACATTGTAAACCTGCCAACTACTGTAAATATTATGATGTTGTCCTCACGTGTTGCATTCAGTAAACTGGTAATAAATCAAAACTTAAATTATTTTGGTTTTTTTTTATCACGTTGTCAGGTTAGTTAGTTCAAAGTTAGTTGTTTATAGAAGCGCCAGCATCTTTGGCTGTTTTAGCCTCTTGGTAACACTCCAGTATTTTTTTCCCTTGAGGGTTATTCCATTTGTGTTTAGTAAAAGCATGTCCTATTGAAGTCTTTTTTCGCTAG
>JAUKPP010077250.1:0-12500 GCA_032273245.1 Phyllaplysia taylori
TTGAACCTGCTTAAGCGACCACCTGTTCAAGACGACCACCTGCATAAACGACCACTTTCCATCGACTACAAAATTACTTTTCTTCTATAATATATTAGTCCTTTCCAAGACGACCACCTGTCTAATACGACCACTTTCTTCTCGACATTGGGTGGTCGTCTTAGACAGGTTTAACTGTATTTGAAGACGAGGAATATCCGTCTTTCTTTCTCTCCATCCAACTGCATCGAATCAGAATCTCGGATTCAAATATTTTCACAGCGCGATGAAAACTTGCTGAGAACTGAGTTTTTTTAAACTGTTGTGTTGACAATTCGTATTGATTTCTAAACAGACACAAAGCGGGTTAAATTGTCAGATACAGCCCTTTTGCGCGTCAAAATGACAGACTTGGGAAATCTTGGCAGGATTATTTGGCTGTGGATTTCTGGAAATGACGTCACGATTTTAGATCAGTGGAAATCTGACGTGTGCTAAGAAAGAAAAATAAGAAGAAGACAGAAGAGATAGAAAGAGGAAGGAGATAGACAGAGGGAAGAAGATTATAGAATAAACTTTTGGAGGGAAGTAATATTTTGAATCTAGTGGCAATTTCGCTTGTGGTGAAAATAAAGAAACGATTTTATTCGGACTTGCTGACATTCAATGGAAGAATAAATAGGAGGGAGAGAGAGAAGGAGAAGGACGAATTGGGGAATAGAGCTTAGAAAAGAGAGGATGATGAAGGAGATTCAGTGAACTTTTGGATTTACGTAATATTTTGTGCTCGGTGGAATTTTGTGATTTCTGAGATTAAAACAAGACATGTGCGGAATTTTCTGGAATAATGAATAAGATGGGGAGAGAGGAAAAGAAGGATGTAGTGGAGATAGAAAGAAAGAAAAAGATTATCGAGACGGAGGAATATAACGATGATGTTAAATGAATGAGAGTTATGTGTGTATTAGAGACAGAAATGATCGTAAAAAGACTTGCAATGACATAAATGACAATTCAGCAGTTATGAGCGAAATGGCCCCGCCGGATGAGAAAGGAGGAGTTGGAGTGGATGATGGACAGATCGACCGTGAGGGAGGGGGTGGTGAGGGAGGAGTGCCTAGCAATGTGGGAGATCAGAGTACTGGCAGATGCAGTGTTGTTGGTGACGGTGGACAAAGTGGTAGTAGTGGTAGCCGTGGAACTACGGTTGATACAGATGACGTGAAAAGAGGAGGAAGAAGAGGAGGTGCAGAAGGAGGACGAGGAGGAGGAGGAGGGAAAATAGATGGAGCAGAAGGCGGAAGAGGAGAAAGACGAAGAGAAGGAACAACAGACGGAGGAAGAGGAGGAATAAGACAGAGAGGAGGAGGAGGAGGAGGAGGAAGAGGAGGAGGAGGAAGAGGAGGAGGAGGAGGAGGAGGAGGAGGAGAAAGAGGAGGAGGGAGAGGAGGAGGAGGGAGAGGAGGAGAAGAACAAAACCGAGACAGAAAAGGTGGAGAAAAAGAGGGAACAGGAGAAAGAGGAGAGACGGGTGTGAGTACCCGCCATGACATCAGCTCCTTCACAGATAGCAAACGAGCAGAACTTGTGACGCAAACCAGTATCAATCCCTCGCCAGGAGACGCAGCAATGAACCGACAGAAGGAAGGGGAGGGAAGCCAGGAAAAACGTGACTCTTCCAGTTATAAGCCACTTTGTAAGAGTAGTCACCCTTGCAAAGATGGTCATGATAGTGGTGATATGAGGATTTGTAATGAGGAATTTAGAAGAGGGGATGAACGAAATGAAGGTGGTGGTGGTGGCAGTGGTGGTTGCGGTAAAGTGGGTGGTAATAATGGCGGTGGTGGTGGTGATAGTGAAGATAATGCGGGAAGGAGGGAGCGCGTGAGTGAGGGAGGAGGAGGTGAAATTATACACGCGCGTGAGACAGAGAGCCCCTCGGCTGGGGTGAGTACTCCAGCCTCTCAGCTATTGAGTAGCGAAGGTGGGGAAGGGGCGAACTCAAGAGAAGGAGGAGGAGAGGGAGGGAGCTTGAAGGAATTCTGCCCAGCGGGAACTGAGAAAAAAGGTGGCGGTTTTCGTAATAAGCTCGCAAGTATTGATGACGTCATTTATCGAGCGGCGGGAAAGGAAGAAGTGAATCGAAATATTAGATGCGTGTCTAGCGGTGAAGAGAAGGACAATAATGCTATGATTCAAGACCCGTCTGAGGAGAATAAAAAGAAAGGCTTAGAAGCTTCTGGCAAATCCTTGAAGAATACTGAAAATCGTGTTGAAGATGTTGGGGCTTCGGTTCTAGCAGAATCGAAAAAAGAAAAAGGGTTTAAGAAAACGCAAGGAAAGTCATCAATACCTGAACATTTGGGTGACAATATTGTTCTCGACATTGAAACAACGGATGTATCAAATCCGCGTGTTGTCCGGGAAAACCCGAGCTCCGCAGACATATTTACATCGACGTCGTCGTCGGGGCGTTTCACACCGGAAGTTCAGCCAGATTCTGTTGAGACAGGACGGCCCGTCAGTTCCGGTGTAACTAGCAGACGATGTGGCGACGCTGAAGATCTCGCCGGTCATAAAGCTCGCCGACATGACGTCACGCACTCAGTGTCTCCTTCTTCCTTCCTCCCCGCGGGGAGAGCGGCAGACGACACGAAAAGGGGAATAAGTGGTGGTAAAAAAGGGGAAATAACCGCAGCGGCGGATAAAAAATGGGACGTAACTGATCATGACAATAAAAAAGAGGAGGTAAGTGATAGTAAAAAATGTGGAGTAAAAACCGGTACAAGTGTTGAAAATCCCGAAATAACTGAGAATGCTGGTGAGAAAAAAGGGGAAGTAAATCCAACCACCGAGGCGAGCAAAACAGGGGGAACAACTTGTGACGTGACGACAGCGAAACCACTGCAGCAGACCGCCGGAAGTGGCAGTGGTGAAAACACGGCGAGACACCGCGGTGGTCGTACTGACAGTGGCAAGAAGCTCGCTACAGGTTGTAGTGATAGTGTTGGTGTTAGAGCGCCGTTTAGCGCTGCGTCTAGCGTTCACCAGCGTCCTTATCAGTGCTTTGAAGCCGCGACTGAGCGTCGAGTAGCGTTAGGGGATGGAGGTAAACCACACGGCGGCGAGGGTGGTGGTAGTGTGAGTAGCGGAAGGGAGAAAGAGGGAAAAGAAGAGAGGGAGAGAGAGAGGAGGGAGGGGGAGAAGAGCGCGCAAGGCAGCGGCGGCGGTGGCGGCGATGGTGGTGGTGGTGGTAGCAACGTCAGCCTCACCGACCACAGCGGAGACGCGCGGCCCGCCAGCATCAACAGGCCGTCTACACAGCGGTCAGCGAGCCCCAGCAATAACAACAGCGGCAACAACAGCACCATCACACGCAGCAGTAGTGGTGGCGGTGAAGTTTTTGGCGTCAGCGATGGATGTGACGTCACATTTTCTCACCCGCATGTGAATATTCGTGGACGTGATGATGTCATAACTCCAGATCCTTGTGTTTCATCCTTGTCTGGACCCGAAAGTGAATTCTTGTCTCGGAATATACGTGCAAGCGCAAATCAGCCTTCAAATCAGCAGACTGAAAGGAAAGTGTTTCGGGAAAACCCGGACTTAGGACGTCCACAAAACCTTGAGTTTGATAACAATAATCATTATTTGCCCACTGCACACCCAGAGAAATCTGGTGAAGACGCAAACAAGTTTTTGGATAAATCTTCTGTCTCGGAAACGCATTACCCCCTAGAGAGTGCCCCAGCCTCTCAATATGGTGTGAGGTCAACAAAGCCGCCTGTGCAGCATAATATCATATCGGAGACAGACGGGCCGCGTGTGAATTACAGCCCTCTTGAGAGTGATACGTCTCGTGAATGTGTTGATGGTTTACATGTTTTTGCGGGAAAACAGAGACACCAGACGCCTTCAGACTCTGGTCACGTGTCAAATGTTTCTCAGGCTCAGAAACAAAATAAACGTGAGCGTTCACCACAAAATTTAGCAAATTCTGCATGGTCAAGTCCTGGACAAAATCCTAAGGTCGATTCTTCATCTGCACAAGGGTTAGATAATTCTGTGTCAATAAACCCTGTTTCAAACCCTCACGTCGATAGTTCGCCCCAACAAAGCCGGAGTGATAATTTTCAAAGTGCTTTAACGTCATATCCGAAGGCACTCCAATCTGTGCCAGTCACCGGAAGTACTTCGTCGTCAACGCAACAGGATCAGAGGTATGCTGAATCTCCAGATTTTTCCTCACCGACATTTCCTCGTGTCTGTTTCACTGTAGGGTCGCCAGATTCGTCTCCGAATCTTGGATCTACCCCCGACCATCGCACTTCACGATTTTCAAACCAACCACAATTGGAAAGAAAAATCTCAAATAGTTCAACGGCAAGCGGAAACAGCAGAGGTGGCTTTGGCGAAAGCGAAGCTTCAAACGATTCTATCCGTTCTTTGAGAGATCAAACTGACGTCCCTTGCGGCAAGGGATACCGCAGGCCTCATTCAGTGTCCCCTTCCCCGCTTTCCAATCCAAGCGCTGCATCAAGAGGTCACCCTAGTCCATCCTCTCTCAGGCATACTCAAGCAACAAAACCTTTATTTGCCACACCAAACCCATCGGTTCAGGCACCAAACCCTTCGTTTCGGGCACCAAACTCTTCAGTTCAGGCCCCAATTCCTTCGTTTGGCACACCAAACACTTCAGTTCAGGCACCAAATCCTTCGTTTCGGACACCAAACCCATCAGGTCGGACACCAAATCTTTCTTTTGGGGCACCAAACCAATCAGTTCAGGCCCCAAATCCTCCGTTTCGGGCACCAAACCCTTCCGCTCAGGCACCAAATCCTTCATTTGGCACACTAAATCCTTCAGTTCAGGCACCAAACCCTTCCGTACAAACACCAAACCCATCAGGTCAGGCACCAAATCCTTCATTCAGGGCACCAAATCCTTCAAGTCGGTCATCACCAAGCAATGACGACCCTGTCAGAAATCTAGACACAGGTCAACGCTCGATCCCCTTACGCTCACCTGGAATCGAAAGTAGTGAGAGATTGCCATATATCACTCACCCACGTAGCCAAGACAGAGATCAGCTTTCTCATGCCACCTGGAGTGGTATCTATAACGGACCTGATCGGATCACAGACCCGGATTTAGCACGGGAAGTAGACGCGAGATCCGCGGCAGGAACTTCTTGGGAGGATAGCGTCCATGCAACGTTTGGTGAGTGTTACCCAATAAATTGCAGAGATAATACAAATAGTTTGTCACAGTACCGATGTTTGGTTTGGGTTGGCCAACAAACGTTACCCAGCATAATATTGCAGAGATCTTACACATATTTTGTCACAGAACCAATATTTGTTTTGGGTGGGTTACCAGTATTACGTCCCCTGCAACACTATAAGATCATTTAAGAGACGGGCTACCTCGACTGTGCCTCTCAGGGTCATCCTGGGCTAAGAGTGGAACAAATCTCAGAAGAAAAAACTTAGATCGTCCACTCGTGGACTCGAACTCGGATCTTCCTCATGTCAAGCGAAGAGCCTAATCATTACGCATCAGTGCCGGTAGAACCGATATATTTAGAGGTAAAAACAAACAAACAAACAAAACCGTAACTAGGGTTTGCATTTTGTAACCAGAACCAGCTGTTTTTGTTAGAGGTAAACTATTAAAATAATAGAGATGCCGGCTAATTTTCTGCTGCTTTAGCACTACCTCATGAAAACTTTGCTGGAAGAATTTAGTTATGTCGATTCAAGGGAGTATTACATTCCGCGTTTAATGACATCGGTGGCTCAAAGGGAGAACATAGTGAAGACAGCAAGGATCAGAGAAATTCTAAATAATAATGACGTTAATTACTTGGCGGAGTGAATAATATGATGTCTGTAAACCTTTTACACACCCCAGGCCCCCAGCTATTCGTTTATACACCATTGCTGAAGTTTCAAACCTGTTGAAGATTAGTAACTGTGACAAGAGAGAAAACAATTCCACCAGATAATCTTATACTACCATATTAATACAGCAAACAAAGTCGATAAATTTTACGGTTTTTGTAGTAGCTATTAGTATTTCAAGCCTGTAAACAACAACACCGATATTCCGTGAATTCAGGCTTTTCATTGTTTTGTGCGTGTTATCTCTCTTGTGTGTGCATAATAGGAGCATGTGTATATTGTGTGTGTGTCTGTATATGTGCATATGTATATGTGTTTATAATTGTGTGTGTCTGTAGGTGTGTATATGTGTATATGTATGGGCATATATATGTATATATAATATACTTATGTGCGTGTGTGTGTGGGAGGGGGGGGGGGATAGAGAAAGAGAGAGAGAAGGAGAGAGTACTTTTTTACAAGGTGAGAATCAAACTTCGTCTCATTTGCTGATAAGTAAACTGCCACACAATTTCGTCACAAAGTTTTGGAGTGCATGTAGTACAAACAAGACATAGGCGCACAACACGCTGTCAAGCCAGTCAAAAGTATCTCTCATCATTCACTGCTATCAAGTAGAAACTACCTCATAAGCAATTTGGTTGGTGTTTTATTTTCAGATTCTGAATGCCAGTAAAAAGTGCATATCATCATTCAGGGCTAGAAAGTAGAAACTACCTCATAAGCTTTTTGATTGGTGTTTCTTTTTTTCAGATTCTAACTCAGACCACCTCTCAGATGACGCTCTAGAAGATGCATCGTCCTCACTGCTTGCATCCCACCACTACGAAAACGAAAAGAACGATAATACCAACAAGAACTATAACGACGACGACGATGAAGAAGATGATGATGAAGACGACGAAGATACCGAAAGGTGTATAGATGGACTTGCCGTGGTAGACGGAAGCGAGGCGGATGACGACAGAGATGAGGACGAAAGCAGCGCTCTGGTTGGTCGATCTTCGTCACGTGTTCGCAGAAAGCACAGCAGTAGTGAAGGCGGCAGCTTCAGAGGAAGACATTTCGCGCGGTTTGTTAGACTTCACCGCAAAGACATCGCCCTTCGCAACAGCAGCTCAACAGCAAACAACAGCAACCAGAGAAACAACAACAACAACAACAACAACAACAACAACAATAACAGACGATTCAGCAGTAGCTGCTACGACAGAAAAGACTCCCGAAGTCGTAGAGTTTCCGTCGACAGCCCAAACCAAGAAAGAGATTTTCGGAGCTCAAGCAACGCGTCTTCAAACTCAGACACCTTCAAAGAACCTTTAGCAAAATCCTCAAGCCTACCCGTTGGAGTTGACAGCCCAACTGCGATACAACGCTCGAAAACAAGTTCATACAGCCCACATCAAGTTTCAGCCACAAACTCAGCACCTTCACAACCAACAACATCAGCAGCGACATCATCAACAACAACAAAACACCCTCACCACACTCACACCGATTCAACAGACCGCGCCCCAATCCCTCAACCCCCAGCCCCAAAACCCCGAGTCTCCTTCATCAGCGGACTACGCCGTTTGTCCGGACACAGAGCCACAGGACTTCGAGTCAACCAAGGAGACTCCGCGAAGCAACATCTGTCCGTGCCTCAGTCAGACAACCCTCACGCATCTCTCCTGAAATCTTCAGACTCCGAAAGTGGCCCCCACAGCGCTCTTATACCTTCGAATTCTAGCCAATCTTCAAGACGTTTGGGCACTGGAGACCGCAAAAAACTTCGAGTCGAATTCGCGGTCATGGACGGTGAGGGGGAAAAATTCCACCGATCTCGAAACCGCTACGGTGGTGGTGGAGGTGGAGGGGGTGGAATGGGTGGAGGGAGAGGCGGAAGTGGATACGGAGGTGGAGGAGGTGGAGACGGATCTAACAGCCTCAAAGATGAGATTGAGAATGACGTGGCTATGCTGGGAGGGACCGGAGTTCGATTCCGCCAGCCCAGAGTGTCTCTTCTGGGAAAACCTTTGAACTACAAGCAGCACAGGAGAGATATGAGGTACAGGCGGCTACAGAGTCGGATATACAACTTCCTGGAACGGCCCAAGTATTGGGCATCCTGGATATACCACTTCACTGTGTGAGTACAGCATTTTATCTCTCTCTCTCTCTCTGTGTCAGTATGACTATCTCTCTCTCTCTCTCTCTCTCTCTCTCTCTCTCTCTGTATGTGTGTGTGTGTCTGTGTGTGTCTGTGTGTCTGTGATATAACTTCCTGGAACGCCCCAAGTATTGGGCATCCTGGATATACCACTTCACTGTGTGAGTACAGAATTCTCTTAAGTGTTTGTGTGTGTTTTTGTGGGTACAGAATTCTCTATGTGTCTATGTGTGTTTGTGTGAGTACAAAATTCTCTACGTGTTTTGTGTGGGGTTTTTAGTACAGAATTCCCTATCTGTCTATGCGTGTTTTTGTGAGTACAGAATTCTCTATTTTTCTATGTGTGCTTTTGTGAGTATATAATTCTCTATGTGTCTATGTGTGTTTTTGTGAGAAGAGAATTCTCTCTCTCTCTCTCTTCCAGTGCGTCTCTCTCTCTCTCTCTCTCTCTCTCTCTCTCTCTCTCTGTGTATGTGTGTGTGTGTCTGTGTGTGTCTGTGTGTCTGTGATACAACTTCCTGGGACGCCCCAAGTATTGAGCATCCTGGATATACCACTTCACTGTGTGAGTACAGAATTATCTGTGTGTCTGTATGTGTTTGTGTGAGTACAGAATTCTCTCTCTCTCTCTCTCTCTCTCTCTCTCTGTCTGTTTGACTATCTCTCTCCCTCTCTCTCTCTCTCTATCTATCTCTGTGTGTGTGTGTGAGAGAGAGATACAACTTTGTGGAAAGTATTGGGCATCCTGGATATACCACATCGCAATGTGAGTTGGTAACGCTATCTACCTCTGTGTTTGTGTGTGTTTGAGATATACAAGTTCATAGAACGTCCAAAGTATAGGGCATCCTGGATACAACACCCGTTCAGTGTTTCAGTTCAGTATTCTCTCTTTCTTTCTTTCTTTCTTTCTCTCTCTCTCTCTCTCTCTCTCTCTCTCTCTCTCTCTCTCTGTGTCTCTGTGTATGTGTTTGTATATCATATGTGTGCTTTTTCGTACTGTCGAAATTCTGTAACTCTCTTATACATTGTCGTTGTTTTAAATGTGTCTTTATACTATCAAAACAATTGTGACATGATTGTGTACGTCTCTTTAACATTTTCGTTGTGCAACTGTAAGTACGACATTATCTTGTCTTGTCAACGTTCTTTTTGTTTTGATGTTGTTATTATTTTTAATTTGTGTCCCGTTTTTATTTCGTGTGGTCGTTACTGCCCTCATCTCTTTTCAAATTGTACTTGAGGGTAATTTCTTTTTTTTTTCTTTAATTTTGTGCTGCTGATATTTTTGTTGTTACTGTTGTTGTTGTTGTTGTTGTTGTTGTTGTTGTTGTACTTCTTTTTCTTTTTTTTCTTCTTCTTGTTCTTGTTACTGGTGGTGGTGGCGGTGGTGGTGGTGCTACTGGTTTTGTTATTGCTGTTGTTGTTTTTTGTTGTTGAGTGATTTGTTGAATTGAGTCTGTGATCTTCAAGCTACAGAATTTTTATTACGCTTTGTTTTAATGTGATCATGATTTTACCATGTCCCAGATCTCTCTGTCTTATAAAACATACTTTGTTGTTTTGCATAAGGGCGAATAGTGCAAGGGCTGTAGTGAGGTATTAGCCTCTTTGCTAGACAATCAGCGACATATTTTGTTGCCTTAGATCATTCCAGTGAGTCATGTCTGCACCTGTCACTGAGGGCAGTCAGTGGCTTGCATTAGTTACCCCCATTCTGTGTCTTAAATCTTTTAGATCTCAAATCTGTTGCCGTTTATGAATAATGACAATATGTTGTTCTGATTATTCTCTTTCTGTATGATGTTTTTCTGAGTATTGAGTTATCTTGGATTCTTGTTAATGCCTTCCTTTTGTTTCCGTTTCTTTTTCTTTTTTTCTTTTCTTCTCCTTTTCTTTTTCTATTATATTGCGGTGTCTCTCTCTTTCTAGTCTACCTAATTCTATCTCCCCCCCCCCCCGCCTCTTCTTCTCTTCTCTCTCCTTCTTCCTACCTCTCTCCCCCCCTCTCTCTCTCTATATATATTTTTTTTTTCAGCGTTGTTTGCCGATGGTTTTTTCACCATTTTGATACATGGTAGAGCTTGCAAAAAGCCACACAAACGAATCCCCTCGACCTTTTTTTTTTTTTACCTTTTTCCCACATAGGCACACAAACACATACACACATGCACACACAAACACACACATACACACATACACACACATACACACACATACATACATATACAAACTTTTTTCCAAGTATACACTCTTATAGAAATCAATTACACTTACATAAGCCCATACACACACAATATAATATATAATGCATACTAACACTCACAACACTCATTCACATTCTTCTTTTTATTTATTTATTTATTTATGTATATTTTTTATTTCCTTGTTCTTTTTGTTTTTTGTAAAGTAACGTGCGCTGTCAAAGAAAAGTTATTGCGATATCATAAAATTGACACCACTTCACTTTTGCTAAAATCGATACAACAAGACTTCTCTAACAAGGGACAAAAAACCCTACAACAAACCATAATAACTTCTTTCGACAGCTTTTCTGTGTGATATTGTGAGAAGTGTCAGAACTATTGTTGTGTGTTCGATCACGACCTCATGACCACAGCTTGCAACAACAACGACAACGACGACTCTCACAAAGGCAGAAATAGCCGACTTACAACAGCACAAAGGATAGCTATCAACCACAAGAACAATAAAGAAGAAACAGCAATACAATAT
This sequence comes from Phyllaplysia taylori, assembly GCA_032273245.1. Classification (NCBI taxonomy): domain Eukaryota; kingdom Metazoa; phylum Mollusca; class Gastropoda; order Aplysiida; family Aplysiidae; genus Phyllaplysia; species Phyllaplysia taylori. Next base: position 10,772 of record JAUKPP010077250.1, read on the forward strand.
AAAAAATGATGATTGTTAAAAAAGAAAAATTATTGGAAAAGTAAAGAAAAGGGGGAAAAGAGAAAAGAAGTGAACCTCCTCATATAATTCTCTTTCTCCCTCTGTCTCTCTCTCTCTGTCTGTCTGTCTCTCTCTCTCTCTCTCTCTTTCTTGCTTGCTCTCTGTGTGTATCTCTGTCTCTTTCTCTTTCATTCTACAGCATGGAGAAACAAACACAAGAGAACAACAACAACAAGAACAGCAACAGCAACACGACCAACAGCAATAACAAAATCAACAGCAACATCACCACCACCACCACCATCATCATTATCATCATCAACAACAACAACAACAACAACAACAACTATAACACTATCACAAAATCAACAACAATGATTAAGATAAATACCCACATCAAAAGGACTGTTGACAATATTACATCAGTAATTCGCATCATGTTTCACCATCATGTAAATGCCTTACTAGTGCCTCGGCCATTTCAATGTAAAAGAATTCACGTTACCAAGATAACAAAAGAAGAATCAATAATAAAAAAATTAAAAAAACCCGCAGAAAAAAGACGAGGAAGAAAGTAAAAAAGGAAAACCAACCGAAAAATATTCCTGACAAACTTCTACTTTGGTCTCTAAGGTATGATACATGTATAATGTGCGCATTTTGTTTTTTCTTAGGACATTTTTTTTCTGTCTCGCTAAATCGCTAGATTTAAAAACGTGATTTTTTTCCACGTCCAATAATAACATGTTATTACATTGGCAATTTTCTTCTTCTTTATTCAGTGTTTTATTTTTTAAATGATCTATTCATTCAATTTATATTGATGTTTTTGTTCCACTCCTCTTGAGCGCTGGAGCTGGGCTTTTTCGGTCTTAATACTATTCTTGTCCGTTTTCGGCCCAATTAGAGGTAGGATCAGATTACCCTTCCTCTTTCGTTTTGTGTCTTCCTATTATTAGTGCTTTCTGCCACATTTTAAATTCCAGTGTGTCTGCTTACCAGCTATGAGAACGTGTCGATATTTCCTTAAAGAAATATATGATGCGTGTCAATCTAAATTCGCATTAAAAACAAAATATTTATTCGATATTGAAAAGCAATAAACGTTTGCAAAACAAAAAAGCAAATTATAATCCATGCAATACAATAAAAATTAAAGTTGCATAAGCCTCCATTCGGCCATGGCCTCACACTGGGATTCTATCTATGGAAATATGCAGGTCTGGGCCCGGCAGCTTACAGGAATTTTAGATTTTTCACGTTCGGAAGATCAAAGTAAAAATCAAATTCATAATTAAAAACAAAACAAAACAAAAAAGATGAAAGCAAAGGCGGGAAAAGACAACAAGAGATCAATCGATAGATTAATGATAGCACTAACACGAAACGCGCCATGTAAAACAAAAGGCTAAATTTTTACCAGCACCCCCTGAGGTGCCACCAGATATCGATAATTTCACTGGCCCGTTTCAGGGGAAGCTATGTGCTCTCAGAGGACGTAACTGTGGCAACGGAAATGCTTTTATGCTATATATGATGATGTGATGATGCGATGTTGTGACATTTTTTTTAGTCTGTAAGTGTCTGTGGTGTGGATTTGAGTTATGGGGGGATTGTAGATGGTTTGAAGTAGATATGAGTCAGTGCTATTCTATAGTCAGGCGCTGATGGATGTTGGTAGTGATTTGTAATGTGCTGATGAGATAAGTATAATATGGGAATGTGGGAG
>JAUKPP010077361.1:0-16166 GCA_032273245.1 Phyllaplysia taylori
AAAACTCCGAAAAAATCCCGGGGATCCTACCCGGATTCGAACCTGGGACCTTCCCATCTGTAGGCGGGCGCACTACCACTCGGCCATTGACGCCCCCCCTGAGGAGATTAAAAAGATACAGTTAAACATGCCCAAGATGACCACTCATTGTCAAGAAGGAAAGTGGTTGTTATTATAATAATATTAATAGATTGCTTTTATATAGCGCATTTTCCCCGCTCGAAAGCAAGTTCTATTCGCGTTACAATCAATTATAGGCAGGTGGTCCTCTTGGATAGTGTCATTACATAGAAAAAAATCGTAAGGGGGTGGGGGGGGGTGGGTGGGTGGTATTTGGTTGTTTGTACAAGTGGTTGTTAGGTGGTTTGACTATCTTATTTCGCACTTCTCTTGTCCTTTAGTTCTGACAATTTTGTGTCATTCACTACACCTTTTTCATCACGCTCTTTTCATTTGCAGAGTAAAGATGCATCCTACGTAATTTAGCTAGCTTCTTTGTGGGTGCTCTGAAAATGTTTAATACTCCATGTAATGAATTCTTCCATTCTGCTTTGTCTCTCTGCAGATGCTGTAACAGATCCTGCTACAGCGGCGAAAGTTAGACAGAGTTGATTGGCCTTAACTGAAACAGACTGAAAATGGAGGGAAACAGCCTATTTCGAAAACTCACAGCGTTTGCAAAGTTTGACATGAAAAGATTTGGTGCGGATGCTGAACTCATGAAAGTGGCTCGACCAAAGCAGGACCCGAATCCTACTGTGCTGACAGAGAAGAATGCGCAGAATCAAGCCAAAGTGTTGGAAAGTGGAGATGCTGCTGCAAGTGATGTGAAGCGAAAGAAGAAAAAGAAAAAGAAGAAGTCAGCGTCGCAGCTGGCACAACAGCGAGTGGAGGAGCTGAATCATCTGAGGAACAAGTATCACATCCACGCCAAGGGCACCGACATCCCCCCACCTCTGGCCAGCTTCCAGGAGTTGCAGGACTCGTACGGGGTCGGTGAGGTCATACTGCGTAATGTTCTAGCTGAGGGTTACCAGGAGCCGACAGGTATTCAGCGACAAGCGATGCCGCTCATGCTTCAAGGTCGGGACACAATGGCATGTGCGCCCACTGGCTCGGGGAAAACAGCAGCCTTTATTGTCCCTGTGCTCCATGACCTCAGCCAGAAAGAGGAACTCTCCAGCAGCGAAGGTCGGAAAGGACCCATGGCTCTTATTCTAGTGCCGACACGCGAGCTAGCAAAACAGTCACAGCGTGAGTTTCGTAAGCTCTCCAAAGGACTTGGATTAAAAATTTGTGTTATCGAGAAAGAGCAGACCATGGCGAAAAAATGTCAGCGGGAGTTTGATGTTCTAGTGACCACTCCCAACCGTCTGATATTTATGCTGAAACATGAGGTGCCCCTAATAGACATCAGCGGGCTTCGCTGGCTTGTGGTCGATGAGTGTGACAAACTGTTTGAGGCTGGAAAGCACGGGTTCCGTGACCAACTCGGAGCCATCTACCAAGCGTGTGCCAACCCGAACTTACACCGCGCATTGTTCAGCGCTACGTTCGCTCAGGATGTTGAGGAGTGGTGCAAACTTAATCTGGACAATGTGGTTCAGGTTTACATCGGTGCCAAGAACACGGCCACTAACACCGTACAACAAGAACTTGTTTTCACTGGAGATGAATATGGAAAACTTCTTGCTTTTCGGAATCTCATCAAAGAGGGTATCACCCCGCCTGTTCTCGTGTTTGTTCAGTCAAAGGAGAGAGCCAAACAGCTCTACACAGAACTCATGTATGAGAGCATTCGCATTGACGTAATGCACGCAGACCGGCCGCAGGATCAACGTGATGAGGTCGTCAAAAGCTTCCGCCTGGGACTCACGTGGGTGCTTGTCTGCACTGAGCTCATGGGAAGAGGCATCGACTTCAAAGGTGTTAATCTAGTGGTAAACTACGATTTCCCAACCAGTGCCATCAGCTACATTCACCGCGTCGGTCGCACTGGTAGAGCGGGGAGGAAAGGAAAAGCTGTGACATTTTTCACCGAGAATGACAAACCGTTGCTTCGAAATATCGCAGGCATGATCAGGCAGGCCGGTTGCCCTGTCCCACAGTACATGACCGCGATGAAGAGACCGGGACGGAAGGAAAGACGCAATTTGGCTCAACACGCGCCGGAGAGGAAGTCCATCCTTACCATGGACACTCGGGATCAAGACAGGCTCAAGAGAAAGAGGAAATTGCTGCATCAAAGAAACAAGGAGAGAAAGAGAATGAAGCTCTCCACTAAACCTAGTGAAGCCAGTGATAGAAAGAATTAATACCCTTTGTACAATCAAGATTTAGGTAAAGTCAACTGTCTTTAGATTGCCCTTTTTATGTACCAGTATTCTAATTGCACTGTTGTTCCTGTTTGCAGAGAGTACTCAGGGATGTTCTTTTTCCATTAATTTCAGCTAATTCCAGTGAAAGAGCTGCTATTATTCCCACATTGATTTTCAGTCAGTTTCACTTGCATTTGTTGAATCTATATATGTTTTTTCCGTCTACCTTCAGTTATTTTCTCAAGGGTCTTGTAGCCTTCTTAATTACTGTACTATGCACGTAAATGAGACTTGTGCACAAATGAATGCCAAAAAATCAATTTCTTTACCACATGGAAGTACATGTTGCCATGACCACATAGAAGGGCAAGTTTCCTAGTCATTTTCTCAGAATTCAAAATCCGGCGCTGTGGTGTAATGGTTAGACTCTTCGCCTGTCATGCGGAAGACCCCGGTTCGATCCCGAGCCTGGACGATCTGTTTTTTTTCTGCTGGGATTGTTTCCCTTTCAGCCCGGGCTGGCCCTGACAGGCTGGGTCGAAGTAGCCCGTCTCTTAAATGACCTTACAGTGTTGCAGGGGACGTAAAAATCAAACCAAATCAGAATTCAATCAAGACTGAAAGAAGATCTGAATTTATTCATACTAATTATGTACTTTTCTGAGACATGTTTGTATGCACAAAGATGTTGGCCTTGATACTACATGCACATTGCTTTTTTCATTAAGAGTGGTGCCCATTCCTTGATTACAAGTGATCGGTTGTATACTGTTTGTAAAAGTTACACATGTATCATGTTTTGCTGTCATTGAATCAATTGCAGGCTTGCAATAATTTTTATAGGTATTTTCAGGATTTTGTTTGTTCTTGTGGTATGTCCAGAGCTACTTGTGTTTAGTACCTGGCTGATAACAGTTCAAGAAAGTGTTCTCTACATGCTTTTTAACTCGGTCAGCAACAACCGAAATCAATGAAAAATATTCACAGTCAACTACATTTACGGCCTAAACACTGTGCCAATATTCATAAACACTTGTTAAGGGGGCTCGACATCTACGAAACACATTTCTGAATTACTTAGTAATAGATAGGAGTGGGTTATTTATAGAGGCGCCAGCCTCAGCTGTTGTAGCCTCTTTTTGTTTTGGTTTTTACTTAAACACTCAATCAGGCTTAAGTTTCCCTGATGGTTGCCATTTGCGTGTTGCGTCAGCAGCACTTCGCTGTCACAATTCACGATCAGACAAATTAAAAAAACCCCAACAAAACCCACAAAAAACAAACCCAACATAAAGAGAAAAAAAATTTAATTAAAAACAAAGAAATAAAAGTAAACTGAAACAATTTAGTTGTAGGCATAAAGTATGAGACAAGACATTCATTCTCAATTATTAACACCCGTGGTTGCATTGTAAGCAGTTGCTACGGAAACGGTGGCCATGTTGGATTTTTAGTAAAAATTAGTGACTGTTTTATATTCTCCAACATTTCTAGTTTTTAATCTTTTTCCACTCTGTAAATTGAAACAAGTCACAAAATAATATTTGCTTGGAGCTGGCTCATTTGATTTTTTTATATTTTTTTAAAATTATTGTTTGATAAAGCATCTAAAAATTTCCTCAAAGATGGCTCTATGTTGTAAATAAAAAAATAAAAATTTGACACTAAGAAAAATCCATTAAACAAAGATCTAAAGCAAACTAACCAGCCCACTACAAGTAACAGCCATTTTTCTTACTAACTACATGCCAAATTGCAAGACAATATCTTGATAAACACAAAAATGGTGGAGAATTAAAAAAACATCATTTGTGAGCAGAAACTGCGTTTTGAGAAAAATGAGTTTGAAAATTGGCAATGTTAGTACAATGTACAACAAAAAACAAAAAATAGGAAAATTGTTCATGTTAAGCATTCACAATATGTATTGAGACCCTACCTCAGCTCTGCAGGCTGTAAAATCCTCCAGAGGCATATATGACACCCTCTTGGGACTCCCTTCTGTCACTTTCTGCCAGATGCTGCTGGTTAAGATGCTTGCGCTTCCATTTGGAAATGCCTTTCACTTTCCTGTTGGCATGGCGGACTCTTGTTTTGGCCACTTTCAGCGCTAAGGCATTGTTGAAGTTCCCCCATGTTAATCCAAGCTTTTGAAAGACATACTGTAAGCCAACAGGTCCCATGTTAAAGTTGATGACCGCGAGAGCCACTGCTGTTTCCACCGTAGGGAGAAGTGCAAAGAGAACTTTTGGACACCGCTTCCATATTGTGGAGTTGAAACTTTCATTCGGGTTTTGTGTTGTCATCTTTGCAGACCTTATCAATGGTTTATGGTCTGTCAACCGCTTGAAAATGGGGTAAACATACCTGCCAACATCAGTTGTGATGTTTGGGTTGTGCAGAGGTGGCTGTTCACCTTTTGCTTCAGCGCGTTCGTACTTGCACCAGGAAGTCTCCCCATCAGGACAGTGACGGTGGTTTGGTGCCTCGTCAGCGCTCATCATGTGCAATACGCCTCCCAAGACCATCTTCATTTTGTCCACATCTGGAGCATTCCGCCGGAGGTTTGTGGCATAAGTATTTGTGATTTTCTTCATTTTGGCCATTGTCAGTTTCCTGTTGAGGGCTCCCTTGTTGTCTTTCTTGACCTGTTCCAACTGGTTGAAAATTCGTTTAGCTATGTGATTAACACAGTCTTCCTTTTTTACCTCAATGTCATAGATGTGGGCGTCGTTCACTTGTCTCAGTACTTTTAAGTCTCCATCACAGAGCATGGTGCCGTATATGAGGTTGCGGTCCGCAATTGACCGAGAGAAGATTTTCTCTGTAGCCTCCATTTTTGTAGCGTTGGATGATCTGTCAAAGTTTTTGTTGCAGGTTGGTGCAATGCATGTTTTTCACGCCAGGCAGTGGCGCATACTCATGAGTCCATTTTATATTCTAAATGATCAGATATCATAATTTTCTACTCCATATAATAGAATATAATTTAAAAGATAGCAAATATGAAATATTTTTATGTTTTATCATTTTTTTCATTTATCTAAGAAAATATTTCTTCCAAGGTTCAATTTTTCAATGTTGCATAATCCACACGTCTCGAATCCCCATAAAGTGACCAACAGGTGCGAATATGTCCAATGTTGATAGACACATTCTGCTGGCAGCTTGAAGCATTTTGAACGGTTGCCCAGAAGAACTGTGCCTACCGATGCGGCTGCTGCTGTCACTGGTTGACTCCTTTTGAAACTCCTCTAGGTCCTTATCGACATAGTTGTGAAAGCCCAGAAGAACATGCACCATACAAAACAAGTTGTGAATGGCATGGGCTTCAGTTGCTCCTCCTGCCATAACTTTCGGCGCTCGTTGGTCTTCCTTTCATTTGCCGCCTGATCACTCATGAAAAATACCAGAGACTTGGCTGCGCGAGTCATGAAATTATCCGGGTCCTCTGCATGCTCTTGTATGGAGGCCAGCTGAGTTATGCTGGTGCCGCAGATGGCTTGACCCATTTTGCCTGCAACGGATGAAAATCCCGGGCTGAACGCCTCACCACTTTGAAAGCAAACGGCAGTGTCCAAAAATTTTTGTTTTTTTCTGGTAGTTCCGTCTTTCAGTAGACCTCATCCTTTTCCATCTTCTCAGCAACAATGCCCCTCACCCCCTCAGCACCCTGATGAGCAATGTTTATGCAGGTATTGCTACAGGGAAGGTCTTTAGAGTCTATGTCAACCTGAAAAATGTTCTTGGCAACACTCTCTATGACAGGAGGAATGTTCTCAGTTGATACCTCCAGCTCCCACACACACTTCTTTACGGTATTTGAGTAAGCTCCAAGGTCATCCTTTAAATGCACCTCCTACTGACTCTTAAAACATCTCTCCAACTCTTTCACCTGATCGTCCAAAGCGCTTATCTTTTCCTTATTCGTTGCACGAGCTCCACACACAGCTTCGTCCACCCTTGATCGCTTGTATTTGCTTTTCTGTTTCTGCAAATTCCTATTTTGTTGCCTTAGCACCTGTTTGCTCTCAGATAGTGAGTACTTTTCCTTTTGGGCCCTATCCAGCTAACTTCTTAAATCAGATATATGTATAATTCTTTTATTCCTTTTGTCAGGTTTGTTCACATTCCTCATGCTGAAATGGCCCGCCTTTGCTCGAACTTCTGCTGAGAAATCTTTTAGAATAGAATGATTATCAGCAATTTCTGTCTTCAGCTGCTGTAATAATTTTTCTTTAGTGGAAACTTGGTGAGTGAGAAAGTTTGCTGTGCGAGAAATATCTTTCAGATGTGATTCTAATGAAGGTTGCGGGGGAGGCAAAAGAATTGATGAAGCATCGGAATCAGGGTCACACGGCCACTCCTCGGGTTTAAACACATGCTGCCCCAATAATGTGAAATCAGCCTTGCGCTTCCTGTGCAACAAACTTTTGCTGTGATCAAACAGCTTCCAGACAGATGTGTGAATCTCCTCCTGCTGGAAACACATGTTGGAGAGCCATAATGGTACAGACATGTCTTTCATAATTTTTTTAGAAAAATGTTTGTAATGCGGGTAAAAGCTCATTCCGATATCACATGGTCCAGTTGAAACAACGTGGGGAAATCCATGAGAACTGATACAAGTCGGTTTCTGCACGGGTGTGCTCCAGTGTTAGTGAAGAAAGAATATGCCAAAATGACAAAGCTGAAAAAATCTTCTGAAGGGCAGCATAACCTGCTTCGGTCTATGGCGTCGAGATACTCGGTGATTTCTGCCGAGAGAGCAGAGGACCTGTCTCTTGCAAGCTCTTTATGTTTTGAGGCTGCGTATCCCGCAATGTAAAAAAGGGTAATTTTTCATCACGCGAAATGTCAGTGCTCATCTCAGGTAGGTCGTCCAGGAGGATTGTGTCTGTTTGACACGTGTGTGAACAGTTGCTAACGTCAAGGCTGAGAGAGTTTTCCAACATGAGCTTTGCCCTGTCAATGGAGTGGGTGTTGAAGACATCTTGGGCCTTAACAAAATAGTTACTGCCTACATCCATTCTGAAATATCCAAAATGTCTTGCCAAGTCGTCTTGCTGGTAAAAGTAAAAGCCAAGGCAAACGAACGTGTGCTTGATATCTGAGGGTTTGCTCAAAAGAAAATTGGGTTCGGTCAGCAAGACATTTACACGACCATTCCAATGCCTCTGATGTGTCTTTTGTCAAGGCATGCATCCTGATACCACTTGTGGGTCAAATAGAGACTGCAATGCTTGCCCAGTTTGCTAGAGTTTTCATTCCTCTTGCTCCCTTCTCAGAATTGTCAAGGGCAATTTGCAGAGTGGGTCGTTGAAGCGAATGTCGCGGACTGGCGATCTACAGTTCAAAAGTTTCCACAGCTGGATAAGCTGGTCAATAAAGCAGCTCTCCATTTTGGCCGCAGAATACATTCAAAGCCAGGGACACTTTTTGGTGTTCTATGTTAGACGCACTAACAGTTGCTTTTTTAAGCTTTGAAAACTTAATCATGGATGTTGCTTCTTGATTAAAACTAGTACAGATCCACGTTCTTCGAACGTGATAAAAAAGAGGTTACATGACACGGTTTTATACGGCCTGTATGACCGAAAAGACGAATAGAAATTAAAAACAGATGTACACTTGACACGCGAAAGCTTTTTATAAAACGCAAAGAGCCCGACATAAGAGTAGCGCCAGCGCACGAAGAAAAAAACCTCTTGATAAACTGGAGAGGGATAAATAGATCTGCACCTGACACAGCCTATATGATAACTTGTATTTATATTAAGAATTAAGATGAAGATCGGATAGCCTCCTAACCCTAGAAACCGGTAAAACGGCAAAAGTTACCCCCTGAAATAATAATAATCAGTGAGCTTAAACTACTTAGATGTATGCTTTAAGTTTAAGTCTAGAAGAAGAAGTAGGGAGTAGGAGATCTAGATCTAAATCACCTACGCAAACTATTTGTTGAGATCTACGCTGACGAAAATTTAGAAATCTACTCTACAGTTTAACTCTCTCTGTCTCTTATCTCTGTTACCTCTGTTTGTCAAACATTTTCTTTCCAAGCGTAGCATTCCTTCCCCACACTCACACTCAGAACCATCATGATCAAGCCGCTTGTTTGTTATATGATGTTTATCCCTTTCCGTGGCCTAATTCCGGTTTGCATTTTGTTAAAGATATTCAAATCTCGAACATGTGAACGAAAAAGAATCGGCACTTCGTTTTATTTTTTAAAAATCATTTGCACACCCTGGACAAAATCAAAATAGGCCACGTAACCCTCGAAACCCCCCAATTTATTTCTGAAAAAGAAATATAATTTTAGGAGGATGCGTAAAAAAGCCTTTTAGCGTTACATGTTAGCACCCAAAAAGGGGCGTGCTTGACTTCCGGTGAGCTTAGCTCCATTATGTATAGAAGATCCGCAAGGTCAGATGTCCAGCTTTTTTATTTTCTTGGAATTTGATGACATCATTGGCCATCAGTATTTTGTTGTCCTGCCTATACCCTGGTCCAGGGTGAGAAAGGCAATGATGACGGTGTTGGTTTTGTTGTCCTGCAAATTGTAGCATACCTTAATTTTTGGTACCATGATCAATGAAATTATCAACAATTCCAAAAGTTACCAACCAATCTCAATAAATAATACACCAAAATCTTTGCAATAACTCACGGAAGTGTAAGTGCAAGAGTGCAAAATTAGTAGAAAATAAACTGGCCTGATCTCTCATAAAACAAAAGAAAAACCCTAAAAGAAAGGATTTGCACAAATGTAATAACACGAATTGAGGCATTAGTAGTAGTAGACACAGAAACAGAGACTTCACTATAAGAACAAGACATGTCCTAAAACTGAATCAGCAAACGGTGTTGCTGCATCGATTTTGTGCTTAAATGCGTTTGCCTCCGACTCCTCCATCATCCAGTAACACAAACAAATGATGTACATGTACTTCCCATTCTTTTTTTAGACCGCACTAATCCGAGCATACCACTCGGCACTCTGACATGTATGCACAATGAGTTGTCCAATAACACTCCCAGTCTCAGAATCCTCAAAGAAGCCGGAAATTCTCTGACCAAGTCCCTGACAGAGCTGCGGTTATTTTTTTTTCTTTGCCAACGAGTTTCGATGAGTTTTTGCTCTCTCGAACGCAACTTCTCTGCGACGAGCTGATATGTCCCGTGACAGCTGTTGTCTGTTGACGAATTGGGCATTTCTGTCCTCTCTTACCTCAGAAATGGCAAAATCGATGAGCTGTGGCTGCTCAGATGCACTTTTGGAATACAGCCAGGGAAGCGTTTTATTCATTTTGCTTCTAACTTTCCCGGACAAAAGTCCAAATGAAGAATTTGGAGCACGTCTCCACGGGTTGTCCAGGAGACCCAGGTTGTGCTCCGATGCCATGTTGTTGGCAGGAGCACAAGATGTTCGCATCAGAAGCTCACTCGATGGCGGCTCAAATTCCCCTCCTTATAGAAATGGCGTGAGCTGATTACTGATCACGGTCTTGACCACTGTCAGTATGACGGTCAATGTTTCTAGCTGGAAATCCGTTTCCTCAGTGGTGAAGTCTATGAGAAAAGACAGCACATTGTCACTGTCACTATCAGGTCTCAAACAGTCTCCAAAAACATCCAACGCCTGGTGAAGAAGTTGTGAAGGATCCCTCATCCAATCATTGATGGTTGCCTCACAGAACTGAATACTGGTACGTGTGGAGCCTGTTGAATGAAAAAAAACCCCAATAATACCATTGTTAATATTTCTCTGCAGAACTAAGTAATTAATTTCGGATGAGACAAAGGAAAAGTTGGACATTCAGCAAAAGGTCAGAACAAACACTTTGGTATTCATAGCATAATGAGAGGAGAGAATTTCTAAGATAACATTCTGGGCTTAGCATCATATTCTGGGGGAAAGCAGTAACAGTAGTGTTTACCAAAATTTCTCCGTTTTGTCCAACAACAAAATCTAAAATCGTGTATAGCCATATTTGTCAGTTCAAATTCACCATCCTCCTTAATTATGCTGTGGTCCATGTTTTTTTGACAATATTTGGGCTGAAATTTGCCACAATTTGCAGCTAAATTTTCAAAAATTTGCCGAAAACGCCACAATTTGCGGAAAATTTGCAGCAAAACGTCACACTCAGCATATAAAATTCGCCCCCAAAAATAATAATAAGTAGCAAAACAGAAATAAGCACAGGAAAGAAAAGACAAACAATTTTTTGTACAAGTTTCATGGGTAGGCCACCAGAAATTTTTTATTATAAAGTTATAAAGAAAAGAAAACATAATTAAAATAGTAATATCTTAGCAATGGCAAGTAAAAATTCAGTTGTGCCTGAATGTGTTCATAAATGCTTTGTTTGTATAGGTCAGGGACTAACTAAGAAAACCCTTTTGGAATTTTGAAAATCGGTTCACAAATAAAGATTTTATGGGTGTTTTTGTTCGAGAAAAAGCCTTGTTTTGGGAGAAAATTCTAATAGGGAATTCACTAAGCACCAATGGCACCAAAACGGGTGTGTTAGTAATGGTTAGGAGACTGTTAAAAACAAGGTTATTTCTGTGTTGATTTTGATGAGACTCGGCAAGTAGCACAATTTTTGGATGGCGAATTCAAAAACATAACAGCAATTTTTGTATTTACAACTGCAGATAATTAATATGCGCATAATTAAGTAGATTATGTAACAATGAAAAATTATCCCTGGAAGAAATATTTTCTAAGAGAAATTAAAGAAATCAAGATAAACATACATTATATTTCATATTTGCTATCTTTAATGTATATGGAGTAGAAAATTATGATATCTGATCATTTAGAATGGACTCATCAGTATGCGCATATTTAATCAGATTTTACTATATGAGACAAATTATGCAAATGAGGTGCAATCTACATTACAAACTAAAATATAATATACCAGAGAACTTACTTGTCACGATGCCACTTTAAGTCTCACCAAAAACAGTGAACAGAGTGTTAGATTGCATAACCAATGGGATTATGCAATGTTATGCAATATTTAAAAAAATGGAAGTGTACATGATTCTTCAAGAAGCATATCGTGTATGGTATCAAAATGATCGTATCAACAAGGAGAGTTGAGAAATTTACACCACAACACTTAGAAAGACCAACACAAACTTATAATTTTTCAAAAAGTGTTAATACCTGTACTACACAAAATTTTAAAATTTACTCACATGTCAATGAAAAAATCAGCAGACAAAGAAGTCTGGGAAGTTGCTAAGCTGATTGAAGACCTGCTGGATCTCCTCATGGTTTTCAACATAAAAAAACCTCCCTTGTTGCTTCACCTGGGTGGGAAGATTCAGCTTAAGAACTTGTTGCCTGCTGACAGTTTGCTTATCCCTTCCATCAGGCCAGTTAAAATCTCCTGCTGCTTTTCGTGGGTAAGCAAAGTCCACTTTGATGCCTCCATACAGGCTGGCAACCATGCCTGGGTACCATGCATCAGGGTATGCCACTGCAACCCACATACCTGGGGAGATGTCAGCGTCTGGTGGAGGGAGTAGGTCGGCAAGCCTGACAGTTGGCTGAGTACGTTGGTGTGCTGACTTTGATGATTTGGCAGTACGCGCCGCTGCCGCTGAAAATTTTTCAAGCACTTCCTTCCGCACTTCATCCCCCTTTCTCCTCTCCTCGGCAGCTCGCTTTTTGGAAATGTACCTCATTTTAATGAAGTATGCAGCTCGCCGTAACCCTGTCATTTTTGACAGATGGCTGTCAATTGCGCGCTGATTCCTCTTGAGGGACAGGACGATGCTGTGGTAATTCAGTTTACCTTTAGGGCGGCGCTTTTGGCTGGCATCCAACCTCCCGAAATTCTGCTCCACAAACAAATTAGTCGCTGGTGCGAACTGAAGGCGATCATCAGTGAGCATAGCATTGGCGTCTGGAGACAGGATATCAGCCAGTTGCTTTTCCATGCACTTCGCAAATGCTCCAAGGACGTTGCAGATGCACTCATTGAAAAAATCGTTGTCCACTCTGTCGCTGACACCTTGAACAACTCGCTGAACGGTGGCGCTGTCTTCATATGCTGCAAGTGGAGTGAAACAATGATACAGGATATTACGAGGATTGTCGACAGCAGTGGTGATTTCTCTGTGAAGATCACGGAGAGGTTGAATCACTTCCACGTATGATCTGTGCGTGACGAGCTTCCAAAATGGGCCTGTAATCCTGGCAAACATGAGCGGCACCCCTCAGACGGCAACAGGAATTCCAGGTCCTCAAGTGCTGTCCAAACCTGCAATAGTTGAGATGCATTTGCATTGGGCCCAACGCTCTTATTTAATGTATTGTGTGTGCCGTTCTCTTGCTTTTTGCTGTGATTTCGACTGTCACATATCCAGCTTTTTTGTTTTCTTGGAAATTGATGACATCATTGGCCATCAGTATTTTGTTGTCCTGCGACTGATTTAGGACACCAGGTTGTCCGAGTTATGCAGGCAGGACATTTGCATCCTTTGGGACTGTGACCTTGATGATTATCATTTGTGCCTTATCTTTTGCATTGTTGCACTTTTGACATTCATGGCAATGATTGTCATTGAATGTAAATGAAAGAGCGACTGAAAAACCTGTAGGGTGATTTTGTAATGGTCAAGTATGGTGAGTAAACTTTTTTCACCACTACCTAGACTGCGAGTGGTTCCAATAATTGCAAACTGCACTGCAGGTCAAAATAATATCATCACAAAGGGGTACACAGTTCATTTCCATCTCTCCAGACAAAGTTCTGTACCATTTAATTGTTTATTATTGCTTGCTCAACGTAGATTCTCACATTAGCAATTTTATTTGAAGATTGCAGTTCATGTGATGACATTTGTTGCGCAGTCCTTGTACTTGGAGGAATAGTTAGTGTGGCTTGTACAGTACTTAGCAGATCCTGTATTTTTAATCCTCTGTCAGCCACGACTTGGTCATATGGTTCTATAAGTTTTAGAAACCCACTGTTCTCAACAATAAATTTGTCTGAAGCTCGGCCACCATAGGCTTTTGAGAAATCAGACCTGTTGGTGAAATGCCTATCAGGAATTTGATAGTGGCACGATGTTTGTATTCACCCCAGCAAATTGCTTGATTGTCCAAAGAGGAAGGTTTCTCAATGAACACCTCCGTGCAATCTATAATCACTCTTGTTTTTGGATACCATTATCTGAGGCTATCTGGTAATGATTCATGAACATCCACTTTGCTTGGCCACATGATCAGAAACCTTCGCTCTCTTACCAGGTGATCACCACCATGCAGTAAAGAATTAATCAAAGGGTTGATGTCTGTTGGGCCTTTTCCTTTTCATAATTTCATCTACTTTCTGTGTGACCCTGTGTACTTAAGAGCCTGTTATTCTTCCTTTGCCCTGATCATGCCATAAACTGGACTTGTTCTGGTTCCATGTCTTCTCCTCAAGAATGAGGCGCTTTTGCTTAGATTAGAGTAACACAGTCCTAAATGGAATGCTGTTGTTTTTTGTTCATCGCTCATGTCATTTGAACTTTCACAGAAACATTAGTGCAAGTTTTTAAAATGGTCGATGGTACTGTTGCCCGTCTCTTAAATGGCCTTTCATTATTGCAAAGGACGTAAAACTAAAAACAATTTTTAAAAATACCTTTTCCACTAGCAAATCAATTCACAAGGGCCAGTGGAACCTCACACTACACATCTTTTGTCAAAGGTCACATTGAACCACAAACAAATCTTTCACTTGTTACACTTTGATCTAATCCCTCAAAAGAGGACAGCGTGGCACAGGATCAAAAGTGTTTCTCTGCGCTGAAATGACCTTACGGTGTCGATGGAGGCGTAAAACCCCAAACAAACTACATGTAATTTTAAAGCGACACAATTGTTGTCTAGCTTTCGAGTGTAACAATAGTAAGAAACTGACGTCTGTAACGGTTGTGTAATGGTGAGGCTCTCTGCCTATCAGGTAGTAATCCCGAATTCGATTCTCATGTGGAGACAAGCATCTTCTGGGGTCTGTCCCTCTCAGCCCGGGTTGGCCTTGATGGGCAAGGTCAAAGTAGCCTGTCTCTTAGATTACCAACTCAGGGAAACTTAAGCCTGCTTGAGTGCTTAATTAAAAACCAAAACAAGAGGATGCTAAAACAGCTGGGGCTACCCACTCCTTACTACTAGTTGCAAGGGAGGTGTGTATCAAAACCCAAACAAACCAAGCCAACCATCGTAAGATTTTATATTTGGCTTTTAAGTGACACGATTTGGCTTTTAAGTGACTCAATTGTTTTTTATGCAGGCCTTGGCTCAGAGTCAGATGAATTCTTGTACAAACCATGTGGAACTAGAGTAAAATATTGCATGATATAGTGTCGATTGAACTGTAAAACCCTAAACTAACAAACAAGACTAAAAGTGTTTCTCGGCGCCATAATGACCGTACAGTGTCGATGGAGCCATAAAACCTGATACAAACAA
This sequence comes from Phyllaplysia taylori, assembly GCA_032273245.1. NCBI lineage: Eukaryota > Metazoa > Mollusca > Gastropoda > Aplysiida > Aplysiidae > Phyllaplysia > Phyllaplysia taylori. The sequence continues at coordinate 14,806 of JAUKPP010077361.1, forward strand.
GCTTACAGTTTCAGATACGTGTTGCACTAGTATTCGACATTGCAATGTTATTCTAAATAAACACTAATAAAGTTACATGTATTTGATTTGCCCAAGGTTTGCTAAACTAAGAAATTGTTCTTTACATGTTAATAAATGTTATGTGTTAATCAAACACTCCACACCACTTTTCATGAATACATATATATTTATATGCTTAATTTCATTTATATTTTGCCTTTTTTTTAACATCAGCCCCACTTTTCCTGTACGAAGAATGTTTGGGTTAAACTTTGAATAAGTCTGTTCTTCACTCCCTTAGGACATAAGTTCATCCACAACCGACTGTATGATTATGTTTGTAAATTTTTCTGTTTATTATATGAAATAAATACTATTGTCTTGCAGTAACATTTTGCTTTTTGCTGTTTGTATTGATTGATGAATTGTTGGTGTAATGGTTAGGCTCTTCGCCTATCATGCGGAAGACCCGAGTTCGATCCCCGGTCGTGGACGATCTGGGATTTTTTTTCTGCTGAGATTTTTCCCTCTCAGTCCGGGTTGGCCCTGATAGGCAGGGTCGAAGTAGCCCGTCTCTTAAATGACCTTACAGTGTTGCAGGGGACGTAAAACTGGTAACCTAACTGAATTGTTACCTTGTTTTTTTTATCCGCCTACCACCACACATTTTGTCTCGCTTTGTAGTTATAGTGTCGATGGAGCTGTAAAACCCCAAACAAACAAACAATTTGTTGTAATGGTTAGGCTCGGTGGCCGAGCGATAGTGCGCTCGCTTACAGATGAGGAGGTCTCAGGTTCGAAAAACGGGTATGTTCGCGCAAACTGGCGCTGTCGCGCATTGTGTTCGTAGAATCGGTTCATTTTAGAACTAGAAAAAACTTAAATAGATGAGGATTAATGGGTTGAAAACAGAATGTTACTACCTCTTACCGTTTTAGAGGGTTTTTTTTCAGTTGAGAATCGATCAATAAAAATAATTTAACAAAAACAAAAAAAACTGTATATCCGGCCATATGATTTGGAACAGAGTCAAGATGAACATCTACATGTTTCAAAAGGAATGCAGCATTATGAATGTTTCTGGTTTCTTCTAGTTTTTGCCCGTCCAGCACTTCAGTGTTTGATAAGGTCCTGCAACTGCTTTTTTTTTTTTTTTTCTTTTTTTTTTTCCCTGTGCCAATTCCTATTCTATGGATCCCGGTTGGTTAATAGTGAATTCTTATGTGAGTATGATAGCGGAGAGCTGTAGATTGTAACGTTAGTCTACAGGAAGAAACAGAACTTATAGTCATACAGTAATTATTTTATCATGGTTCACTTTTTGATTAGATTGCTGAATTATATTAATGTTAAATTATAGT
>JAUKPP010077582.1:0-16163 GCA_032273245.1 Phyllaplysia taylori
TAGCTGGAGAGCTAGAGATAACTGGACCTGTGCAACCCAGTTAGTGTCGCTTGTCGGGAAATTCCCAATCTTAGCTGGGCAGCTAAGCATTTTAGCGGGCCAGCTTGTGACATGTGCAACCGGCCCCAGGTGGTTAGCAGGTGCTTTGATGTTATCTGCTTCTTTTTTTTATATTACTATTGTCTCAATCTATCCCCTGGTGCTTAAATTACTGTACAATATCAATAGGGCTGTAAAACCCCAACAAAGCAAACAAACAAACGAACTTATTGCTGCAAATGTATGCTTGCACTATATGCTTCCCAGGAAGTTGAAGTTTCAGAATGACTTGGGTTTGCTGGGATAATAATGATTGTAAAGCACATAGAGCTTGCTTTCGAGCGGGGAAATGTGCTATATAAATGTAATCTATAATTAATAAATGTGCAGTGTTAGATTCTATGCGCTATACCATCTTGCCTAGAGAGTACGACTCAAAATGGAACCCTTACTTATTGAAACAGATGGGATTCGAAAAAGGTATAACACTTTTGAAGGGCTCTTCAAAAAGACCATTGAGTGTGACAGAGCTTAATATTTATTTTGTCTATTTGTGCGATCACAGTGAGGGCTGGAGTTGTGTGTACATGTCAATAATTTCTATTTCTATACCAGTATAATGATCGTAACAAGCTTTGAATGACGTTTGTCTTTTCAGCCTGTCTGGATGTCCGCTAGCTGCCATGACGAAGCTGATGACTCAGACAAACTTGAATAAGTCTGGTCAGTATATCTGAGGGTCCATCTGTCTCTTTATCAATCTATGTACCTGTGTCTACAAGTATGTAGCAATTTGCACTGGTACTGTTTATTTTACAGTTGGCAGCGAAAACTCTGGTTGGTGATATTTGTAATTTACGTCACAACATGATTGACTTTGTCACGATTAAGTGACTTCTTGTAAAAGCAGCTGTCTCAAAATTTTCCAGAATTCTTTTTTTTTTCAAACTGGAATCGGTATTAAAAAAAGTAATTGTGCATGTTGTGTCAAAATATGAGCTCCCCCCTACCATTAAGAGAACTGAAGTTGCAACATTTCGTCAGGGCTTCATTATTGGAAAAACTATTGTAGAAATAAGAAATTTTTTTGGCTCGCTTGTAAAATAGTGAAATATCATATGCTTGTCAGAGTGCTGCCCCCAATTGTCGATCCTTATCGTGGAGGTGTCGGAATGAAAAGTGTGGGATCAGATTTAGTACTTATTTCTTTGTGGCGTGGGGGTTTCTGTGGCTGAGTGGTAATGCAGTGGCCTACAGATGAGGAGGCCCTGGGTTCGAATCCGGGGAGGTTCACCAGGATTTTTTCGGAGTTTTCTTGGCTCCAACCCTGTCATATCAGAAATGGGTGTAAAATTCGGAGGTCCTCCCTCGTAAATTATCTTACAGTGTTGCATGGGGCGTTAAACCAAAACCAAACCAATCTTTGTAGCATTCATCCATTTTCATGATTTTTCACAAGATAGTGAGTCTGTATGATGTTCCTTAGAAAATGTAGCCAATTATTTCATAATCTGTTGGCCTCTCCCACTCAGGCTCAGCCATGCATGTTGTGGTGTTGCCGAAATCTGATGACCCGACCAAAGCCATGATTGCCACCTGCTCTGAGAAAGACCTCATAAAACTGGCTGCCAAGGAGATCACACCAGGTAGGTTGTCACAAATATCCACACTGCTCTTGTAGAAACAGTGCAGTATGCCATGTGCATTTTTTTTTTAAATGCTAAAAGATGATTCAAATAATCTCTTTTGTAAAATTACAAATATGCAAGTTGATGGCTACAGAGAAAAATGTTGGCATATATAACACACATTTTGACAGCACAGTAGCATTTGGTACCGTAGATATGAATGCTGGCTTTGTAGTGTTCATATTATTGAAAGCTGACTTGTCAGCATTTTTAATATTATGGCTGAGATAGAAGCAAAACAATTCATTGATGTTCTTATTTGTATATCAAACATAGCAAACAGGCTCATGAAATCTTAAAGCGCTGAGATTATGCAAGTAGTATAGCATTCCTGTTCAAGTGTCTCATTATTAAAGGGATTAGCTTTGTACACATCCCAGCATCTGAGATCAATTAGAGAAAATTTCATACTCCCCTTGAATTGTATCTTTTCAATGGTTGGTTTTTGGTGTGAAGAATGATATCACTATTGGTGTTGGCTCTTTGTGGGAAATTGTATACGCATTTTCTCCTCTGCAGGCACTGATCGTGTTTTGCGCCCCATGATCCTGACCAAACAGCTGGAGCCAAGGGAGAGCAATTCTGTGGCTCAGGCCACACCCAGGGAGAATCTGGCACGAGAGTTGGAGAAGTATAGCAGGCCTGAGGTCGGGCAAAATCCAGGGCCCGGACCCATTGAGGTGAAATTTGAACCCAAGGCCGGGCCGGGCAGCTCGAAACCAAGCAATGAGGTGGTGGTCATGGCAAAGAACCCAATCCTCCAGGCTAGGCATGCTCCAGAGAGGCCAAACATCTTGTCTCGACGACCACACATGAGACACAAGCCAGGTTTGCTCAATCGGTCACGTCCAGGATCTACAGGCAACAAAATCCTCGATGCAGCCAACTCCATGCGCAGCTCCAGTCCCAGCTCAGTGTCGTCAGCGTCTTCCTCTTTCTCCTCTCCGTCCTCAACAGCAGCACATTCCCAGAGCACTCCGCTACAGGCCAGCTCAATACTGATGGGCAATGGGTAGGTTAAAGGTGTGGTAGAGGCTCTATGTGTATGTGCGAGTCCATGGTTTTGCACTGATCTTTTGTCAGCGTGCACAACAGCAGAGCCTGGACCAGCCATCTTGGAGCCCTCTAATTTTTTTTTTTGTCTCTGATGTTATGAAGTGTCAAATATTTTGTTATTGATGGGCCATTTCCTGTACATTTGTATGGAGTCCTAGCAAGGCGGCTCTGCGAATTGAGCCAATGGGGGAAAATATTTAGGCACGACCTTCAGGCTTTTGTAGGGGAGAGGGTAGGGTGGGGTGGGGGAGTATTTACTTGTATGTGCTGCAACTCCATGAAATCAGGTGATCTTCAAAACAAGAGTAACAGAGATAACATTTTATTCAGACTATTGGGGCATTTCAAAAGTGAATTTTTCCCCCCTCATACCTGTAACCCATATCAAATTAGAAATGAAAAAAAGAAACACACTTCAGATTGAATTCTGGTTATTCTTCAGCATTCCAAAAATTCCTGTTCAAAATGTTTTAATGAAAAAATTGTAATTTCATAAGCCACCAAGCTCCCTGGGCCATTACAGGCTAATTAACCTTTGCACATCGGGTAACTCGGACTTTCTTTAATCGCATATATCTAAACTTCTGTTCCAGTTAGATCAACCAGATCCACCAAAGTGTACAAGTTTAAGTGGGATAATAGTAGGTCATTTGACTTAATATTGAAGAGCAGTTGATATCATGGAGGGAGGGATGCAGTGAGAGAACAAAAATGGTGGATCTAACCCTAGTGGAGACAGACCTACTGCTTGGATATATAAGCCTGGACAAAATACAAAATCGCGTAATGGCGGTGCCAATTTCCTGAAATCCAGATTGTTTTAGCCAAATTTGTGCTTTTTCCAAGTGACTCAGCAGCTTCTGTCATGGACAGAATAATTGGATTTTAGAAAAAAAAAATTCCTGAGCCAACTGGCACCAATGATGGGATGCACAATGCTAGTCGGCTGTTTTTTCGACTAAATGCTTCATTTCATAAAGGCGTAATTTCGATAGGTGGGTAATTTTCAAGTTAACTCACCCTGCCAGCACGTGATTTTGTGAGCTACTGTGAGTATTATCGATTGTGGAATGGAACACTTTGTCGAAAAATCTGCCGACTAGCTTCGCGCATCCCACCACTATTGACAACTGTAGATTGTGCTATCCTGCTCTTGAATGAAAGGATGCTGGAGTTGTAGTTGGAAAAAGTTGCCTTGATCTCTAACAACAGGTGTTTGTATGAAGACCTCATCCAATTATGGAATGCGGTCATTTAGATTTAGATTAACAAACTCAATATTCTAAAAGTTTTTTGTGGCCAATATCTGATCTGAGACTTGTTTCATATTTCTCCATACTTTGAATTAAGAAGGGATATTTTCATCCTGGTAATTAAGCTCAGGGCTTTTGTAAAGGTTTGTTTCTGTTCCTTAATTTCTCCACATTTTCCCCCAAATTTGAAAAGTCATTCCAAGGTTGTGTTCATGTTGTTTCCAAAATCCCTTATTAGTATATGTCTTTACCTACTCATGTAGGATGAAAAGGAGGCGTTATCGATTTGTATTTCACCAAGATTTGAAGACTGCACAGAAGATAACCTCACTAGCCTACATGTACATGTGAGGCGAGCTGATAAAAGGAGTTACCTAAAAAGCAACTCTTGTTGTCAGCTCTTCTCACAAATGTCTGCATTGTGTTGATTGTGGCCTGTTACTTGTCAATACAAAACATTATTGCTCATGGTCATCTGGTCACTGCCTTTTTCCTGTCTTAATTGCTCTGCCTTGTGCAGATCCTCGTGGAATGTTTGGCCCCAATCACATGACCAGTATGCATGACATGTCATTGTCAACTCATGTGTGGATGGTGGTACACGGCCAATTTTCAAAATATTTTCTTTTTTTATCCAGATTGATGTAATCTCTGTTATCATATCAAAGTACCACATTCAAACCTGTTGCATATTGTACATTCTCAAATAAATACATTTCTTTTGACATTTACTTATCATTTTACCCATTTTGCTCTCCAGTAGTACTGGTCCATTTCCTTTACATCAGTTCTGTGTTCATCCTTTACCCATTTTGCTCTCCAGTAGTACTGGTCCATTTCCTTTACATCAGTTCTGTGTTCATCCTTTACCCATTTCGCTCTCCAGTAGTACTGGGCCATTTCCTTTACATCAGTTCTGTGTTCATCTTTGTTTTGACATGGATACAATCATTGTACAAAATTTACTCAGCATTTTCATTTTATACATACACTATAAATATAAATCATGCAAAGTGCACTCTAAATGTGTGTATGTGAGGGAAAGGTGGGGATGAGGATGCTGATGAGAGTCTGTGATGATTATCAAAGTAGAGAAAGGTCCGGTGATTACGCATAAGTACTTCAGATTTTTTATCCTGTTCGCATTGCTTCAGTCCTATGTGGTAAGCATCCACAGGTCTATTTCCATTGCACACCGAAAACATGTCCAGCTTACAAAGGTTGAGAGTTGCGTCAGTCTGTCTGGGGCCATCTTGTTAAAAGATGCTGTCGTGTTCACCGTTCGAAAGGATGTTGCCGTTCCATTGTATTTGGGGTTAATCGTTTCTTACTGGCTGCACACCAAGCTTACAGCAAGAGGTGCCAGATAGAATGGGGCTTGTCAGTCCTGCACCCAAGGGATCACTCAAATCACTGTATGATTAGATGATTCAGGTATCTGAGAAATGACTTGTTTGTAAGGTGTGGTTATGTATGTGCAGAGTGTATCACTTCCCACTGGCATGATAGGGCGTCATTAAATCATGTAAGACATTTGTGTAAGTTGATTGAATCCACAACACATAGGTCTATTGTAAATAGTCTTGTACATAACTTTACAACTTGTTTTAGCCAGAGCAGTGTAACTGTTTCATCTCTGCAAGACAGAAGCCCCAGCTCATTGGCTTATTAGAGCAATCTCAAATTTCATTTGTCATTAGATATTACAATAATTTTTGTTAAACAACACAGAGCACCCACTGTCCATCAGCTTTTCCATCTCAGTGTACTACAAGTGTCCATTATTCACATTTTTACAGAGATAGATATTGTCTGTCAATTTTCCCATGTTTGCGAATGCGTGTTTGTATTTTTGGAGGAAGTGAATATTGGCACTCTGACATGTGTGCAGTCCTAGTCACAAAAATTTTTACCAGTGGCTTAAGCTACTCTCAAAATCGCTCCAGAGATGGGCTAGTTTGTCAGATATTTTCACTTTTGCATTTGCTTGAATTGCCTTGAATATCAACTTGTTATGCTGGTATGCCTGCTACTGCTGATTTGATGAGCAAAGGTATGTTTATGGAACTTGTAACATTTGATTGTTGTGTTGAATTGTTCCAAAAGCACTGGTCTTCAATGTTTCATAGTTATATACAGGGTGTTTTGCCCCAATCTTATGAGTGCTGGCAAATGTTTCACTAGTGATAGAAGGAGTAGGATATGATCCCTATGTATGGTTTGTAATCAGACTCCGCAGAGGGAGCATTTATACGCCTACTTTGTGTGAAAAATAGAGAGGATTTTAAGAATATCCGTTGTCTAGGGCACAGATCATTACAATCAGTATTTTGACCCCCCTGTGATTAAAAAATTAACTCATGTCTTCTTTTTATATCTTTCTCTCTATCTATCTGTTTCTTTACTGTCTCTCTATCCTGTCCTGTTCTTTTGACATACTTGTGAATAGAAGGTAATGCTTTGTAAATCCATTGAGGTGAAGCTAAAAACTCTGAATATACTTTATGAATCAGATACTGAAGTCAGTCTTACAAAATCTGAAAGAAAAAGTGAGGTACACTCAGAATTTATTTGTTCTTTTTGTCACTTTTCTTACGTTTATTGGGTCAGAGTTTATACCTGACTGGACTTGTTGTGTGGTAGATCACTGCACAAATCAGACAGACCAGATGAAAGGATTATATATGAAATTTATGTAAATAGACTCTAGATGCTGTACTCTAATGAAGTCATAATTGCATTTTCCAGGACCTTTTTTGTGTTCCCTTTACCTCATGATACAGTGAAGCCTTCATGGTTTTTATTTATGGTTTATAGTGTCTGATAACAGATATTGTCCAGTGATTAGTATGTGAAGAGGGTAAGGATGCATCTTGAATTTGAACTTAGAGCAAACTTAGACTTGTGTCTGTGAAACCCATGATTTGTGAAGACACACGAATAGGAATTAATAGTGTGTAGGTGTACCATTATGCTTAAAGAGAACATGCCTATTTGCTAAAGCCAGTATTGGCTATGCACTCATAACAATAATAATAGAAGTTATTTGTTTATAGAGAGGGACCAGCTTCTTTGGCTGTTTTAGCTGACAACTACAGTGCAGCGCTTTTTCTCACATTTGTATTTGACCTATTGCCACTCTAAATGACAGAGGTAAAGCATACTCCTTAGGTGCCTTGGTACAATAGCTAAAATCATCACTTTGATAATGCAGTTAAGTAAATTGGCTTCAGAGTTGAAATTCTAGTTGCTAATAGATAATAGTTTTTCAAAGTGTTTTGTTCAGTTCAATTTACCTTTCTTGAAATGTTCTTCATTCTTATTTATTTGTGGCTATCCTTTATTGCAATTTTTTCTCCATCCAGTACTCTTATAATTTTTTCAGTAATTTTGCCCACATTTGTATTATAGTTGTGTGCATTTTATGTGTAGGGTTTGTCTTAAAATGACAATGAAAAGTGAAGATGCAGCACATTTTTTCCTGGTCTTTCTTCCTTTTGTGATTTTTCAGTCATCTGGTACCTATGCATGAGTACTAAAAAACGTTCATTGGTTTTTTAAAACAGTCCTTTTGTGTTCATTCTAAGTTAAATTTCCAACATATATACTACATTTGAAATCATGTGTGTGGATTGCAGTTATGGTAATTTCTTTTTTAAAATATGCATTCTGGTCGCACAAAACGAAAGTAGAAAGGTTGGCCTGAAATTTGACAAGAATTGCAATCTTAACTTTTTTAGCTGATAAAGATATGAAGATACTTTAAGATGCATTGTGATGCTGGGCCCAAGAGCTTTAAATGGAAGTATATTAGATTATTAGAATATTAAAAAGTTTGAATTTTTCTTTAAACTGCCTATTGAGAAGTTGTTCGTCATAAGGCAAGGATATCCAGTAATATTGTCTTTCAAATTGTCACCCTCCCGGGGAGAGTGAGAGTGGGGATTGAACCCTTTCCATGATACACCCAATGTTTGCTTTTTTCCTGTGTATTGTCTATTGTTCATAAAATGCATCAGAGTTCTAGAATATTGGACCACTCTGTGCTGCTTTAAATTTCTTTCTACCTCAGTTGAAATTATACAACTGATATACTCGTAGTGCGATAAATGGAAGTAAACCACATTTGTTTTGTGCACTGTATATACTTGCCTATTTTACCACGTTTTTTTTAAACGTTAAATCAAGTAAATGTGAAAAATGAGATATATTATTGTTTGCATCTCAACCCTTTCATATTCTAAGTGCAACAGCCTGTTTTACATGAAAGGCTTTATATTTAGTGTCCTGATAAATTGTACCAAACTTGTCGATTTGATTTCACTGATGCTGATCCCCAGTGTAAAAGGTAAGCCATATTAGATACACAATCTAAGAAATTGTGTCATTTTTTTGGGGTAAAGAACAACCCTGTGGTACTAATCCTACTATAGGCGAGTATATACAGTACTTTGCTCAAGGTATTATGATGGACTGTGCCTCCAAACCTGATTGATGTACTTTTTATTCCCTGCACAAAGTCATGTAATTGACGGTGCTGTATGAACTTTGATGTAAATGATTTGATGTTATATTGTTCCATTAAACCTGTTGTCTACTGCAGAGGTCGACTTCCTGTGTCTGGCTATGTGCATGGTGCAGGGCATGGGTTGTACATATAGAGTGGCTCACCTGAGCCTAATAGAGTCTTCCCTCAAGCAAGGAGAAATATTTGAGCTAGAAACAAAAATGTATTATTTAATCACACCAGGATGAGTAATTGTTATGGTTTAGAAATATAATTTAGATGTTACTTTATGTATTGATTTAAAAAGATATAATTTTAAAGCAAAAGGGAATCGTAATGAACTTTTCTGGTTGTATTTTTATAATTCCTCTGTTCTAGGGGTGTGAATTCATGTTCTTTTTTCGTTGTTGCAGTAATAAGTTTATGAAGCCCCATTCTTGATTATGATTACTTGATATATTGTCAGGGTACCTACTTAAAGTCCAAGAGCACAGAGCTTTGTTTGTGTGTTTGTTGAGGAAAGGACGTCTTTTTAGTGCCATGCCCTTGTGATGTGTGTTTTCCCTTAAGATTCTTGTCCATGCTGTGTTTTTCCATTAAGTGACTTCTACTCTACTCTGCCTATTTTGTCCTATACACATTTGCATGTGTCCGCAGGATTTATCAGATATTTTTTTTAGCTTCTTGGGACAAAATATTCTGAGAATTCTTCAAAATTTCTTTTTAAACTAAGTGCATAGATTTAAATCCCTAAATTCGAAGTTAAGAATATTTTGTGACCACCTTTGCCCATCCTTGTTATAAAGTGTGTGTGTGTGACTTTTTGTGGTGAGACCGTCTTCCCCTGTGTATGTGTGTGCGGCTCAGCTAACCGTCATGTCTCTTCTTTCCCCTCACTGCTCACACCGGTGTGCTCATGCGTCTCAGCTCGGAGGAGGAAGAGGATGGAAGTGTCATGGAGGAGGAAAACGGGGAGGATGACGGTGGCAGCAGCAGTGGCAGCATCATCAGCGAGGAGCCCAGCAGCTTTCTCGCCAGCCGCTCCCCGTCCCCAGACACACTGCAGGCTGCAGAGTTCTCAGCCTCTCAGGGCAAAGATTCCTTTCTCGAGCTGATGAGCTCACGTTTATCAGCACGCCACAAATCGGAGGTTACCTGTCCGACTCCCGGCTGTGATGGCTCGGGTCATGTGACTGGCAACTACTCCTCGCACCGCAGTCTGTCCGGCTGTCCTCTCGCTGACCGCGCCACTGTCCAGGCACACCAGGTGGAGCAGAAGTGAGTCTCCTCCGGCGTCTGACCTCTCTGTGTGGCCTCAGTCTTTGGTTACTCGTTGTATTTGCTTGCCTCATGCTTATGTGGTATCATTTCTTCATTGGTTTCTGTGGTCTCACTTTGGTTCCTTGTACTTGCCTGTGTCATTTTTAAAAAAAATGATTTCTACAGTGGTTTCTGTGGCTTCAGTTTACTGTTTCTTTTTTTTTCTTTTGGTTAGGTGTCAGCTTTTGTTTCAGTTGATCAACTTTTACCCCCTCCCTTATCCACTTCTATGTAAAGTATGTCAGTGTATTTCTCTAAACACATAAGTCCACTCTTTTTTATTATAACGGATTTGTGTATTTTGAGAATTATATCAACAACATGTAGTCTGTTGTCGTTCAAGCTTTGGTTCTTATTGTTGTACTCGCTTTTGATGTCTCCTCCCACTGCAGCAATTTATTTGTTTAATGTCCTCAGTTTTTCTACTCTTGCCCATTGGTTTGTTTTATGGGAGACTTTTTTTTCTTTTACACAGCACTGTTTTTACCACCTGTTTCTTTGCCATATTCATGGTCATTATATCCTAGATGTGTGTTGTGTATGTGTTGTTTGTAGACTCAAAGCTCTGTGGCTCTGATGGGCAGATATTTGGTTCATAAGTGGGTGTTATTTTGAGTTGGGTTAAGAGCTTTCTTAGGTGATTTCTTGTTTCTCCCTCCCTTTCTAATTTAGTAGATTTCAAATATTCATTCGTATTTCATCAGTGTTAGAGTCAACCCAAGTCTAGGCATCATCAGCAACAAATAATGTAGACTACATGAATAATATATAGCCTACTGGTATGTACAACTCATGCTATGCGTATGTATGTGATGATTGTCGAGTGTGACTAAGTTATAAAATAATGGGGTTTAAGAAACCAGTGCATGAATCTCAAACTGGACATCGACGTCAGTGATGGAGTGATTAGGCTCTTCGCTTATCACACAGGACAAGAGTTTGATCCCACGGTAGGCAAATAACTCCAGCTCTGCTGTGTTCATTTTACTCCACACTGGCCTGACAGGCAGGGTGGAAGTAATTTGCCTCTAAAATTACATCACAGTGTTACACAAGGGGAGTAAAGTCAATCCAAGTACAGTAGAACCCGCATAAGTCGACATTGCTGGGACTATTGGAATAATGCTGAGTAAAGGGCTGAGAAAGTGGACTTATGGGATGTCGATGTAGTAAATTAAATTTAGAGAAAGTTGGGAATTCCAAATCCTGTAGACTTAAGCCGAATGTCAAAGATGATGTTACCTTAGTAAAAATGGCTTTAAAATCTGAGCTGTTAGACCCAAAGAAAGAAAGGGTAAGTATCCTGGCGGAAGTAAAGATACTGAATATCACCACAGACAGGCCTGCTGTATATCATTCAGTGTCTATGATGGCACTTCAACGCAGTACATTAATGGTCAGAGTGAAGATGACCAGCCCCTGAGTACTCTGGACAAAAGAGACCAATAATCGGGTGAGTTACTTTCCTAATCAAGAGGATTCACGGCCATACAATGTAGTGGACCACAACAGTAAAAAAGAAACCCTCTCTTATGATGTGATCGCCATCTTCCGAGAGCAGACCATGAGGTAGGCCTTCCTTCATCAAGACCTTGTAGTTGTAATGGCGACTTCACCGCAAGTGCTGTGAGAGTGAGCCTACTGTCACATGCACTTGTTTATACTTTTGTTTTAGTTTCAGATTCTCTGCTTCATTTGGACAACTGGGTGAGTGGAAGTTGCCTTTTTGTGTGTGTATTGTACTTACTGTTGTATTTGCCTTTTCAGTTTATTTTGCATGTTGTTATTTTTTCTTTTTTTGTTTGTATGCACATATAATTTATGTATGCTGTTGCACCTTTGCCTATAAAAATGAGATAAAATATATTTTTAGCAACGGGTAGTAAACTTTTTCTAGTCTATAACGCTGGTTGTATGATTTGCTGATCAGTCGTGCTGTGAAATTATGAAGTGAACATTGATGATTAATATGAGTGAAGAAGTCTATAGGCCTACTAACTTCATTTGTTATTCTTTCACTTAAGGAAAGGAAATAGGCCTACATACTCTTTTGGATTGGCATATTTTTTTTCATGTGATGCATGAGATATTAGAATCTAGCGGCGTAGACAAGCAATTCAAATTTGTTTTGATAAAGTTTGGTGATCTTAACCATCACATACTAATATTTCAGCTGTCTGTTGACCAAATGCATATTGTGTTGATTACACCACAGAGATTAGAAACTAGTTTTTGGTGAGGTCTGCTATTTTTACAGTTCATAAGTCCAGATACTAATCTACATCTCAGCAATTGTATAATACATGCAGTGCCTTGAAACCTACTCACAATTTCAGGATATGTGTGTCGGAGTGAATAATTTCTTGTATGTCAGTAGTATTGACTGTCAAATCCACTAATTGTCTATTAATAAATTATGTACCTGTACCTTCAACCATGAAACTGACTATGCTTTTGAGCAATTGAATGTTATTTTTAAGCCTGACTGACATACACTTGAATTGTGCCGTATGCTGCACAGCTTTGTGAATCCTCTTTATTTGTGTTTTTTTGTGATCCTTACACTTAGAGAGACATTCATTTGCTCTAAGTTGTCTTCTATTTGAGCCGCGATAAGACTTTGATCCACCAACTGAAATACAATTGTCATAGCCCACATTTGGTTCACACAAATTAGAGAAGGATTGAACATTGAGCTCAAGACTGGGATTTTACTCTGGTCCCCAGGTATCTAGTATTAGTTTAAAGTTAGTTGTTTATAGAGGTGCCAGTATCTTTGGCTGTTTTAGCCTATGGTAGGCCTACCTAGTATACATGTAGGCCTACATTTTTTAAATATTTTGCACTTATTCTTGAAGTATGAGTGTCTATCAAAGCAAAAGTTCACTCCTGATCCCTTTCATTTGCCTGCCCTGCCCAGGTGTCCGACTCCCGGATGTGACGGCTCAGGTCACGTGACTGGAAACTACGCCTCTCACCGCAGTCTCTCCGGCTGTCCTCAGGCTGCACGGATGAAGAAGATCCTCATGAAGGAAGGAGAGAAGAAGGAGTCAGAGGATCCTCTCCGGTCAGTTGTTTTCAAGTCACGCTTTGTTTGCTCTCATTTTTTCGGACTCACCAACCCAATCTAAGTTGATCCTGACCTAAGGTTGTTAGTCTTGTCCACAGCCGTTGCTCTTCTCTCACTTTTCCAAAAGAAAATTGGAATAAAAGGGTCAAATTGTCGCCATGGTCATTTTGCAATCGCGCACATCTTTTCTGGGCATGTATAGATTATTGTTTTGTCGAAATATTCTATCAGCAATGTTCGTTTTTTAAAAACTGTCATATCGACACCTGAATGCAAGAAGTAGTAAGTTGGCTTTTTATGAAAAGTAAACTTATTCGCTTCTTGCATTCAGCCATCGACATATTAGTTTCTAAAGTAAAACTCTTTGTATTCACAACAACAAAAAAATACTCCTGTTTGTTTCCTCGAAACAATCAAATATGACTTTGGCAAACATGAAATTACCATGGTGGTGTATATTCCCTTTGTAGCCTGTAAACAGTCTTCTCTCAGAAATGTATTGGATAGCTGTGCAGATTTTTCAGTGTGCAACAGTGCTGTGAGGCACTGAGCGATAGCTGTGGATAAGAGGCCTTACTTTGCCACACAATGTTTGGTCTCTTTTTCTCTTTACATTTATCTTCCCACCCATGTTCTTCATTCAAATTCCATACCTTCCCAGGCATTTCCATCTCATCTTTTCATTTCATGGACCGGTATTTCCACCACATTTCATACCCATGTTCTAAATACTGCATAACAAAATAATACAAACCAAATCTGCATGGCATTGTTATTTGGGTAGGGTTTTTCCTAATCAACATTTTTATCGTAAGTGGGCAGTCCATTGACTCGGATTCTCAGGATTTTTCTAAAAAAAATCTATGGTGGTAGTTTTGCACTGCATGAATGTTCGATTTGGCAGGGTCTTTTATTGTGTAACAGAAGTAAGTGCAGAAGACTGACTGACAAGAATGAGTATCATCAAGAATTGTGCGGAATTTTGGAACTGATACTTTTATTCCTTGTGGGGGGAAAAGTCTTTTTCATGCCCTTTTCTCTATACCGTATGAGCTTAAAAAAAAATATATATAATATTGGTTCATATATAGGCCCATAGTCTATAATATATGTATGAGACTGTATACATAAAGTATAATACATGTATATCAAACATGACCTGGATCGTATTATCATTATCATTATATAGGCTATATTACTGGCAACGTATGAAATCCTGCATTCTATAGAACGCCTGAAGCCCACCAATGTATGAAATGCTCCATTTCTCTACAAATACAAAGGCCTTTAATGCAAAATATGAAACTTCTGTGGCTTTGAACGTGGCCTTTGCGATTAGTATTTAAATGAGGAGTTGATTAGATAGTAATTATTTCTTCCTGTAGCAGTAAAAGTTACAATACTCAACCAGAATGCAGAACTTTTAATAATGTTTGTATTTCCATACGCTTTGCAAACTCTGCAACCCAGATTGCAGCATCTCTGGAGAGCCACTTTCACTTTCATCCTGTAAACGAATATTTCATTCTGTAACTTTTAGCCTCTTGTTTCATTTACACTTAAGCAGCCTTAAGTTCCCTTGGAGTAATGACACAAACTGCTTTAGTTTGAACAGGAGGATAAAAACAGCAGAAGGCTGGAGTCCCTATCAATAATTTACTCCATACAACATTGACTAAAAAAACAACCAGGCATTCTATAGAATTTCCAGATAAGCCTGGTCTATAGAACAGTTCAGTCCCTTGCTGGCTATTTATGCTAGAAAAATTCCGGTTATTTTATTGCAGTGCAATCACGCAGCAGATCTGCCCCCTCTTTTTGGGAAATTCCACTGTTTTTACAATATTTATTGAGTATGGGGCAGCTCTATTTTGGTGCCTGGATTTTACACTTTGCCAGTAAATATACACTATGTTTATTCATGTGTGTGCGTGTGTGTGTGAAATTATTATTAATCTGCCTAATCAACCATAACCAGTGTCTCGCTGTTCCCCCTTCTAACCTTAACCTTAGCTGTCCTATCGCGGGCTGTGACGGTACAGGACATGTGACAGGGAAATACCTGTCTCACCGCAGGTATCAGCTCTATCTAGGTGTTCCTTCTTCTGCCTGTTTGATGTCTCACCACAATGTGTGGCCCACTACTGGTTTTGTACATACAAATTTTAATGTAGGCCTACATACAGAAACATATATAGATACACACAAACACATACGCTCATCTAATGACACTACACATACGTTCAAATTTTCACCCACAAACGCATGAGCGCACACATTTCGACACGGGTGCCAATTTTTCTGATAAATCTTGAAATCGGGAGTTCTGAATCAACCGTAGTCTCATGCTCAGCTGCTTGTTGTAGCAGAATAACCGGAATTCAGGATCTTTTTGTTTTCTTAATGATCAGGTATTATTAGGCACCTTTGTTTCGAGGCCTTCAAGCGTTATCCACTTTATATGTCTGCATGTGTGTGTTGGTGCGTGTGTGTATTGCGAGATAGAGAAATATTTGTTTGCTTTTTCACCTAATTTACTCACGCCATGTGTGTGTGTGATGGCAAGTCGTGAAAAAAAAAGAATTTTCAGCTCAGTGTTCTTTACGTGACCTCAGCCTGCATTTCCTCCACCATTTGTGTTATGAATGTGTCTGTTTCCTGCCAGCCTGGAGCCGCCCCCTTTGTTCTCCTCTCTTCTTGCCACTACTCATATCCTTTGGTTTGGTTACCAGTTTTACGTCCCCTGCAACACTGTAAAGTCATTTAAGAAACGGGCTACCCCGACCCTGCCTGTCAGGCCAACCCGTGCTGAGAGGGAAAAATCCCAGCAGAAAAAAACCCAGATCGTCCGTGATTGGGGATCGAACCGGGGTCTTCCCCATGAAAGGCGAAGAGCCTAACCATTACACCACAGCGCCGGTCTCATATCCTTGTTCTCATCTCACATGTGGATATATCTATATTGGCTACAAATTTTTTAATTTTTTTCCGGATTAACTTTTTGTCCTCATGTGCTTCTTCACACTTAATGACCCCATAGCATCAACAATACTGTTAAAAAAAAAAAGTTCAAAGAAAATCCTTGTCTCTGCTGGGCAGGGATGTTGAGTCCCTTTCAGCCGGGGTTGGCCTTGACAGGCAGGGTCAAGTAGCCTGTATCTTAAATGACCTTGCGGTGTTACAGGAGCATAAAATCATCAAAAATACACACACTCACAATCACACACACC
>JAUKPP010077693.1:0-38159 GCA_032273245.1 Phyllaplysia taylori
AAGCGAGATAAGAGTGCGAGAGAACGCGTGCGCGAGAGAGAGAGAGAGAAAGAGAGAAAAAGAGAGAGAGAGAGAGAGAGAACAGAAAAAGAAAGAAAAAAAACCCTGACCGATCCAGCTACTCACTGTCTGTTCATCCAGTCACTGGCTCAACAAATGAGCTGAGAAGCATAAAAGTGACTAAGATTTACCTACCCCTGGGCGCCCAATTTGAATGAAGACAAAGAAACCATCAACAAAAGACACCTAGTAGATTCTGGTTCTGGCGTCACCACGAACAGAAGAATGACAGAAGAACGAATAAAACCGGAAGCCCGCCACACAAAACAAAGGCAGCGCTTGAGCATTGAGCGAAATCAACAGAGCTGGAGCATTTTGCCCGGACATGACGGCCCGAGTAAAAAATCTTTTTTGTTTTGGTCAAAAACCGTAATTTTGACGGATTTTTCAGCGTTTCCTGTAATCGGCGGCTGAAAAGTGTAAAAAACGTAATAGATTACGGTTTCCCGTAATGGTTGGCAACTCTGGAATATTCAAAAACTTTTAATGAGAATAAGAACGGCATAGTGTTATGCCCCTTTTATAAGCTCGTTCACTGTTAATTTTACACTGTGTTCTACTGAAATTTTGTTTCCTAAATTCACGAAATTAAAACCACACGAAAAAACACATGTTTACATTGAAAATATTATCTGGGTACATTGACTGTGTGTTAACATTAAACATTTGCCCAATATTTTTCAGAAGCAGAAAAAATCTCGAAGAACAGCTAGGATACTAACTACAATGTACTGGAATAAATTTTTACTAACTTAATCTTAGAAGTATAAAGTGGAAATAGCCTGAATAACCCCACTTACAGGATGTGGATTAATATTTCTTTTATGCGCATCCAGGATGTGGATAATATTTTTTCTGTGCACATCAGGAATGTGGATTACAGCCTAAAATAATTCATATGATAGTTAATCATACAACATTTTTAAAGTTTCAGAGGAGCATGGGTGTACGCTGTAGGGTCGAAGTGTCTTAGAGACGTGGTCGCTCGTTACGGAAGTCCTTCCAAAAATTGAATGGTTGGAGACGATTTCAGTTTCAATATCTATTCTAGGTTGCCCCAGTTTTGCTAATCTAAGAACGTGTTGGAATACACAGTTTAACACTAGATTCCAATTTGCCATTGCCATTAGGTGGGCGAGATTTGACACTTGGCGAAAATTGCAGCACAAGAGATACTATTGACTATTGCCATTTATTTGCCTTTTTTTCGTGGAATTAGGCCTAAATTTAAATCTGAAATTGTGGTGCCATGGCCAGCCCAGGGGCCAGGGGTGTAGTATCAAGGTTGCCTCACCTCAGTTTTCGCCCACCTATGAACGCGTAGGAATACACAGCTGAACACTAGATTCCCATTACATTACTGCATTAGGTGGGCAAGATTTGGCACTGGGCGAAAATTGCAGCACAATGTCAAGAGATACGGACACATAGATTCTAAACTCATAAGAAGTCTCTAAAACTAAAAACATACACAATTTATTATAATGTTCTCTAAAACTAAAGAGGAGCGACAAAACTATGCGCAGACTCTGAGGACCGAGGAGAGAGAGAGAGACTGAGTACTGAGGACATCATCATGTCTATTCTGTGAAGACGAAAGGTGAAGTCCAGATGGTTTGAACACTTCAGAACTTGGAGGTGCTATAGGGTAACAAACACACGTATTGGTAACTAGTGAATTTAAGACAAAAATACAACAAAACGAGAAGTTTACCAGGGCTAGATGGAGGGTGCCCTTTTCCACTCGATCCAGATCGTACTCTCAATGAGTTTTCCGCCATGATTGTTTTTGACGGGGAAACCAGGAACTCGATTGAGATTTTTAGTGGGTCACGAGTTTAAAAATACCAGATATATGTTCCGCGGCAATTATATTATTACAGTTGCATCAAAGGCATTTCATCCGATTTCATTCTTGTCTCGTTGGGGAAATATGGTTTTAAAATGATTCCGCAACCCGAAACAGCCAATAATGCACATATTATATAATAATATCCATGGATCTGTAGACTTGCAATTTAGAAGTTTTATCAGTAGATTCAGACAATACTCTTATTCCATTATTGGCCCAAATTTAGTGATTTCAATAGAAACTAGTATATTCGGTCAAATAGATTATTCCATTATCAGCAAGTAGTTTATGATCGTCTATCTTGAGCTGGGAAAAAATAAATTATGTATTGAAACTTACAAACTTTAGTTAATATGAAAAAGTTAGGCCAGATTGGCAAATGTAAGTTTCCCCACACGTCATTCAAGTTCCGTCCATGCGCAATGTTCAAATGATGTCATGGACTACATTTTGTTTACAAATAAAAGTACAAATATATTACTAAGCATAACAATTTGTGTTTTATTTTCTTTTTGACAAATGCATCTTTTAAAACTTTTGAACGATTCTAGATACTTCTTTAAATCTATATATCGTGAATTAATAAATTGATCAGTAATTTATGTGAAAGAAGCGGTATAAATGTTGAAAAATATACGGCACTATATGCGGAAGTTGCAATTATAAAGGAACTAATATGGTTGTTGGCAATTAATGGCCGACCTCAGTGGCCTACTTCTATCCTTCAACACATTCAAGAAGTGCCGACAGGTTCCAAGAAGAATACTTCAGGTTTAAATTGGAAAGTACGTTGTGCGTGATTTTGAAGCTCAGTCTGGTATTTTGCTCTTTTATAGAACCCTGGATTTTGACCAACCAAGTCCAGGTCAAATCGTAAACAATTTGTGATTGTGCAGTTCCAACTTCATCGTCGAGCAGTTCAAGTTAAGCAGAAGACTCTAGTAGGCACAGCACATAAGATCGATTGAAGTGGTGTTTTTTTCCCCCCACTTCTGTTAGGCCTATTGAAGAGATCTACCAGGATAGAATCTAGCTGTAATCCCCGAAACTCTGGCTCTGGAATTGCCATGGCTAGTGACTGTCTTAATTCATGCTGTTTGTTGAATCTGCTTTCTCATTTCGTGAACATTATGATTAGATATCTAGCCTAACTTGTTGATGTTTTATTGTGGGTTTGAGTTTGACTCTTTGATGCAGACTGAAAAGATAGATGTTGCATCACTGAACTGTAACTTAATGACTTGATTTAATAGTTTTATAGCTGTGGACGGTGGAGAACTCCCCTCCATTATTCATACTGGATTGAGATGACATAGATCTAGATCTAGATCTATAGTGAAGTGCTTTGTTGGGCTTGGGAGTTCTTTAGCCAGCCAGCACTACCCAAGCCCAAACCCATCTTGTAACTCACTGTTAACCACTAAATCTTGTCATATCAGATCACGACAGTAATGTGCTCTGGCTCCATCATCAGAATCAGACCTTCTTGCTTGATCTGGCTGGATAAGCTAAAAGGGAAAAGATTTCAGGACCATTTGGGACACAATTAGAAACTCTACTCTGAATTTTGAGGTACCTACATCAGAGAAATGCTCCGCTCAACCTCAGCCGCCCAGCGTAATTGTAATATAATTTGAAATTGCATGAATATTTTCCAATGCTTTAATACGCACTACTTGCACATGATTTTAGTGAACTAATGTAAGTGGGCAGTTCCAAGCGTTACGGCGTGACGGAATTCCTCATTTTTGGCTCTTCTTTGGCCTCTAGAAAGTTTAATTGATGCAGTAGGAAGATGAAATTCCAATGGTGGAAACTAGACACCTATTTCAATATACTGAGCAAGACAAATCTGGGGTAAATTAACATTATAGTGGTCAAATCCTTGACTGTTACGGTTACGGTGTGACACGAAAGGGACATTTTTTTCAAATAGTGCACTTCTTTCCTTAATTTCAGGTTCTGTAAATCTGTAACATATCGTAATAAGTGAGGAAGGAACCCATAACTAGCGTGCGCCTGTAAGGGCGGTCCAGGGAAACTTTTTCCTCGACTGGTCATAAGATCATAGCGGCGGGCGGTGACAGAATTTCACACTTCTGGCCAGCCGAGGAAATGTCCCGGTCTGCGCACCACTTGGAACCTTGAAGGCAGGCTGCAGTCAGGTCTCACACCTCCTACCAAGTAACCACGTGCAATGCTCATGGCTCCCCACCAGACTACACCCTTGCTATTCCTTCCTTGCCTAGCGGTTGGGGTAAAGATTTGAGCTAGCAGAAACAAACTTTGGGGGAGTGTTGATTCGGATCGAATAAATGGCAACGCTCTTTCCGTCTTGGACAGGTCAGAATTTTTTAGGGAAAGGAAAATGGTTTCCGTCCGTTTTATGCAGGTGCTTTTAGAGGAGTTTATCAAAGTGGAGGGGGGGAGATTCCGTTTTGGCAGGTTTGACTGTAGATCGGTTGAACCGCTCGAGTGGTGTTTTTGGTTGCAAATTGGCCATATTCACCCCTAAAATGCTTTCCTTTTTTTTTTTCTAGATCTTTTTAAAACCTTATGGTTATGTAGAGAGGTCCTTAAAAATGTGTAAATATGACTACATTGAACTAGCCTCAAGTAGTAAACAACTCCTCTGGAATAGGTACCCCATCCCGATCGGCGCTGTGCCAGTTATTGATAACCTGATTCAGTCCGATTTAAAGACCGAGAAATTGAGCTTGAACTTTCCCAATTTTGTTAATAATCAGTCATTCTTTTCTTAGGTTTTGACAAGACATATACTTTTCTGTCTAATTTCTGCACCCATAATATCATGCTCAATAGGCAGATCTAGTTTTACAGTATAATCGCATCATGACTCTGAGTGTGAGGCACTGTACTGTGTGGGGTAAGATTACACTGTGTACATGGCTTCCTGAAGCCTGGTGTGTCGATACAGCACTTGGCGGGTATGCGGACTAATGAAGAACTAATGTGTTGACCGTTAGAGTGACATTGTTTCCCCCTAGTTATAACTCGTGGGCTTCGCCAGGTACCCACAGAAAGCATGTTGATAAAGCAGAGTGGGCTAAAAACAATCGACATTGTAAGAGAAATCATGTCGATAAATCAGCTGTCGATATAAAAGTGGATTATACTGTATTTATTCTCATTGCTGATTCTAATAATTCCGTGACTGAGGAATAGCATGATTGGCTAAACGTCGGTCCAGGACCGGTGTATAGCCAGCCACAGGCTTTTTTTTTTGCTGTGTCAATTCAGGGATGTAGGTTTAGTATTATTATATATAAGTTATTCATTAACCCAGAGGTAGAGTAGAACTCAGGTTCACCTGGTTAATATACTGCTTAAAAAAGCAGTTGTCTAAAGAAATGCTATTTACAATAAATAATTTACTATATTTTGTTGAGCAAATGATACAATTTTGTTTAGGTTAACTGATTAATTGAAGTTAAATGGGGTCTCATTTTTAAAAAAGAATCAATAGTTATGTCCTATTTCATAATTTAAAAAAATTACCCATGTGGTTATTATGTGATCACTATTCAGGGAGTTAAAACCCCTCATTAAAATAAACCCTTCATACTCCCCTCCTCCACTCACCTCTGTAGTTGTACACATATATTATTATAATTTTGGTCCATTTATTCTTTTCCATAGAGTAGTCCCAGTTTCTCTTTGATTGTAGAGTAGTATCAGTCCAGTTCATGCTGAGAGAGAGTGTTTGACCACTGCCCCTCTTATTGACTTGGTAGTTGGCACTCAACTTGTTTTCATGATGTTGTGCTATGTTTCATAAAAATTAAATTAATGTTCAAGTGGTTTATTTTTTCTCACATTTTAAAACTCTCATAGTCAATCTCAAATGTTACGGTAAGTTGATTGAATTGCAAACATAGTTGGTATTTTATGTTTTACATTTTTGTTTCTTTTCCCTTTTCAGATATTACAGCACAACCATGTAGTGGTTTAGGAAATTCTTTGTTCTTCTGTTTTGACCAGCATAATATTCTAGTATGATTGATGAGGGGTTTAATGGAATCAAGGGCCACAAGTTTGTTTGCCATAGGAAAGTGCAATCATGGAGGGACAGCAAGTTGCAGGGAGCAGCAGCCAGTCATTGCCCTTGGCTATTGGACTGGATGGCTCATCTTTACTGTCAAGCTTAATGTCATCTGTGGCCTCAGACTCACAGAACAGTGTACTGAATTTCTTGGACATACCTCTGAGCTTTGCAAATACAAATGGCTTTCAGCAAACTGTAAATAACATAACGCTGTCTTCTGCAGAGGATCTACTCGTTTCTTCTGTGAACTTACCATTGAATGGCCTGTCAGATTTGGCCATGTACAAAATGTCAGACACACATTTCTTGAACAACGATTTGGGTGGCGGTGGCGAGGCGAAATCTCCGTTGAGTGTGCTGGTCACGTCCGACAGCCTGGGTGGAGCTGGGCCTAGCAGTCCTCTCATAACAAGCCAGCCCAACATGTCCAACTTGCCCTTCCAGTCAGTGGTCAGTGGTGGGGACAAAATGCTCAGCGCTGTCAACACCCTCAATCTCAATGACCCTGAGATCTTGGGCGACTCGGCCTTTGACTCAAACCCAACTACAGGGCTACCGCAGTTTGATGACGGCCTGTTGTCCAGTCTCGGTGGTGCAGGGCAGGGGATGAGGCTTGGGGACGGGACAAGCGGAACTCCATTCAACCTGTTTGACGATGGCGTTGGTGAAAGCTTGTCCCTGTCGCCCCAACCATTTCCTGACACTGGTCTGATGTCTGAGTCTCCATCTGTGCTGGACACAGGTAAGTAGTTAAAGGAGTCATAGTAAAAAAGTTTTTTTAATAAAGAGAATGAAAAACGCGCGAGAACTGTTTTGGTAGGAAAAACTAAACTCCATTTGTGTTTGATCAGTAAGTTCATGTATTTTGCTTGTTTGCTCCATAAGGGAACTTTGACTCATGATTTAATTTTTGTACATGACTACTGAAGTCTGTATAGTATTGGAAAAATAACCTTCGTTATGTTTGATATGCCAACTGAAGTTATAATTTTCTGTAATGACCAAGGAACCTTTTTCGTACTTATTCTTATATTCTGGTTTCCTTTTTCTGACTCTAATCCTTATATTTGTTTCATTACTTATGCACATTATTTTCCTTTTCCTCGTAGGTCTGATTCCATCCCAGAGCTCAGACCTCCTGGATAATAATGTAAGAATACCGCAACCATCAAACAAGAAGACTGTTCCCACGACCACAGCTGCACCAGATTTGACGGCTTCAACCTCTCCGAAATTTGGTGTGTCACAGTGTAATGTTTGTGCCAAGACCTTCAGCAACATCGGTGCTCTGGCGAAACACAAATTGACACATTCAGATGAGAGGAAATACGTCTGTAATGTCTGCTCAAAAGGCTTCAAGCGTCAGGATCACTTGTAAGTGTGACATCAAGGCGAGATCAGTTTAGTTTTTGCTTTTTATTTCTTTTTCAAAAAGTTTTTTTTAAGTGTGTGCCAGCATTCATATTGTCAAGATTTTAGTTATTATTTTAAAGCGAAAGGATTCAGATCTAATTTTTTCAAAAGTTGGCATTTAAATATCCTCACCGATATGTTTTTTTTTTACCTCAGCTGTAGTTCTGCATGTTGAAAAATTGTTTAGTACTATATGTGGTATAGCAACTCTTTTATTTCTCATTTCCTCCCCTCTGACTGCTTGCTCACCTCATGGTTGCTTGATCTCAATCAGGAATGGCCATTTGATGACCCATCTGGACAAGAAGCCATTTGAGTGCCAGCTGAGTGGCTGTGATAAGGGCTACTGTGATGCCCGCTCGTTGCGTCGCCACCTTGAGCAGTACCACCAGCTGGACCCAGACACAGCCCAGAGCCATGCACAAGCCAGTATGGCTGCCGCTGGTATACCACCGCCAGCGGGTCGCTCCTCGGCTAAGAATAAATCAGGGGATTCTCGGGGCAAGCAGCTCAGCTCACCGGTGTACAGCCCTGGGTCCGCCACGCCCACTCCAAGCCCAGGGTCTGCAGGGGTAAGAGAATTATTAAATGGCTTGCATGAAATATCGTGTCATGGATTTAACCTGGACTGACTTCATGGGTGCAAGATTGCCGGCTATAGCCGGCCGGCCGGCAAAATCAACCCTCTGACCGGCACCTTGTCGGCAAAACCACGTCGCAGAGATTGGAAAAAATATGCGTAAAATATCGAAGAAAACGATCTCGCAGGCAAATGAAAATTTGCCTTTCTGGGTTGCAGGCTTTTTGGGGGCTGTATGCTTGCATCCATGCCTGACTTACTACTAGATGCAACTATATTGGATCAAACATGCACACAATTAATTCAGAATTTTGGAGCCTGTTGAATTTGTTGAATATTTAGTAACTTTAAATTTGCAATCCCAAACCAGACGGGAAAAATGATATGCTGCAGGGCTCATTGATCTCAGTCACTGTGCCCCCAGTTTGATTTTGTTCTGGTGCTGAAAGGAAGCATTATGATTTTTTTATCAGGGTACATAAATCTTCGTCCTTACAGGCTGGCAATGTTTTCCACTTTGACGCACAGCAGCTCAAATCCAGTCAACAACAGAAACAGCAACAGGAGCTTCTTGTACAGCAGATACACCAGAGGGAGAAGATGCTCCTGCAACAACAAAAACAGCAACAGCAGCAGCAGCAACAACAAAAAGCTCAGCAGGATGAGGTATGATCAAAGGCTTGGAGAACTGAGTTAACAATTGTAATAATTTGTTGTAATTAGATTTTGTGGTTCTTTTTTTTTCTCTCATTAGCAACACTTGGCAATCACGTCATTTGTGGATGTGTGTTTTCAATTTATTACTCATGGGTAAGGGCTGCAGGCTTCTGCGGATTCGCAAATATCCAGGGTTCGCATCTTGGATAAAATCTGGGGCTGAGATCAGTGGTGGCAGAATGAGTACATAATGAAGTTGTGCAGTATAAACCTTTATGGACTCAGGGATATCAGGGCTTTTCTGTGAGTGTTTTAAGGCAGCTTTTTGTATATATACAGTGATGGCAGACTGCTGCTTCGCCTTTTCTGTTTTGTGCTGTGCATTGTTTGTATATTTTGATGTGTTTGCTTATGGGTACTTTAAGTGCTAGTTTTCTTGTTCTTCGTTTTGCAATGTTTGTACACTTTGTTTCGTCTATCGCGATTCTCCGACAAAGTTCTGGAGATGGAAAAAAATGTTCACTTAGTGTCCTGATAGGTGCAACTTTATGGTAGAAATGTGGTTGTTCTGTTGTTTTGTCTGGCTTTCGGCTATGAGCAACTTAAAAGACAAAGCAATGTCAATTGAAGATGTGTGACAATTTTGTAAAGGAGAAAATCAATGATAAGCTCTGGATTGTCTAATATGACCATATTTTGTTCCCCCGAGCTGTTTCATTGTTCGAAGAGATATAAATTTAACTCTCGCACCCATTTTGAGAATATTTTTCCTCTTTATTATTGCAGCAAAAAGTACAAATAAGACACTCCCCCCAACAAATGCAGATACAGCTCCAACAGCAACAACAGATGCAGCAAAGACAACAACAGCAGCAGCAACAACAACATCAACCGGCAGATATGTTAGCGGTAATTCAGCAAGTACAGCAGCTGCAGCAGCAACAGCACAAAATGGAGGGACAGAAGAAAGGAGCAACAGGCAAAGATTCAGGATCTGCTGCTCAGCAAGATGTAGTAGCATGGGCAGACAAAGCTGCGGTAAGAATTTTTTAAAAACGTTCATAGCTTGCAGGGTTTTTTTTTAGGGGGGAGGGGGAGAGGTTCTGGTTGAGCATTTAAGTGTTTGGTTGAAAATGCAGAGGTTGTAGGTTCAAATCCTGGGAGGTCCACATGGATTTTTTCAGAGTTTTCAAATCATAGCTCAGACCCTCATTCTCTTCGAGATGGGCAGAAATTTTGGAGGTCACCCTTAAAGTGTTGCAAGTGGCATCAAACCTAAACCAACCAACCTATCCGTCTGCAAGTGATGGTGTAAAGGGGCGAGTCACCATCGTAGGGGATTTTGTAGTATGTACACAGTGGCCCTTTGACACAGAAAGTAATGTCATGGTATGAAATTTATTAGTTGGATCATGTCATGATTTTAAATGCTATAACTGAATGTTGCGCCAAGCAACAAGTTTCTATAAATGCAGACCAGCTCAGTTCTATGGAATTTTGGTAATCATTGCGTACATATTGTGGCAAAATAACAGAATTTTGAAACAAGTTTAGTTTAATTTAGAAAATCCGTAAGAAAATCGCGAAAATTTAAATGTCGAGGCATGAAGGCTGAGTGTGGTCTGCAAGAGTTATCCACCATATCATGAGGCCCGATCATTCTATCATTTTGCCGCAGTAGGATAGAATAGAGAAAGAAAAATACAAAAGTTTGCGATTTTATTGATTCCTGTGGGAAAGAGAGGGTTTATATCGCAGTGACTCTTCTTCTTCTTTCATTCAAGGCATTCTTCGCAAATAAAAGAATCAAAACCGTTCCTGGCTTGACTTGAGGAACTTTAAAAAATGAGACAGTTGCTCAACCACACAAAAAAGTGCCCTTTCCCTTCTGGGCCAACCCCTCCTCTGTGCTCACTGAGCGAATTATTTTGTCAACTTCAGTAAGGAAGATTTAGACGTTTTAAAGATCATGCTCACAGACTCTTGGGGCTCTTCTGCTCACAAAATCATAGCAAAGACAAAATTATGCATGCTGCAGCACGGTTTTACTTGACCAATGATATTGTACACTGGGGATTGAATTATGGCTGCTGGGCTTTGTCATCATTGCAATTACCGCATTACTGATTTTTGTCTCAAATTACAGATTTCTGTTGTGTTTTTAACTAAGCTCGTCTGGTGCACTCAGCGATATGAATATTTCTTTTGGATCAGTCTGATAGTTGGGCAGTTCCTGTCTGAGATCACAAAGAGCATTAATTTGTGCCTTTAATATTTTTTTTATTTATTTATAATTCTGCAGGTTTATACGTTTGTGGGAACACCTACATCGAACGAACACTCTCCAGCCTCTCGGAGCGACCAATCGCCCAGTGGCCTCGTGGTTCCTGTGGAGCTGGCAGCCAAGAGTCCTGTGTCCCCGGCCAACATTCAACAACCACCCACCTCACGCCCAGTTTGGTATGGTAGCCCACCTGAGACTTCCACTGCCCCTGCACCAAAAACGTGAGTTTTCAGTTCCCTTGTTCAAGCACCTCTTTGCTCCTCTTCTTTGAATACTTTTTTTTTTTTTTTTTTTTTTTTCTTTTGTTCTCATTGGATATGAATGAACTAATCAGAAAGTTTGTAGCTCTTTGCGTGATTCTTTTTTCTGCTTTCCCATGTTTTTGTTAGTATCTCTTGGTTTATTTTTTTTCCTTTTGTACCCATGCAGTGTAAATAGACTCATTAGAAAAGCTAATGAATTATCTATAAGATGGGTTTTTTTTCCCCTCAAGGGAGTTCTTGATAAAAATTAATTGTAACATTTTTCAGTCATGGTAATTGTAAGATTTGATAATTTATTCGTAGGGAATTGTAACTTTTGGTTGGGATACTTTACTTACAGAACTCATTTTTATTTTTGTTAAAGGGAGGAGCCACCAAAAGCTCAGGCATACTGCTCCACATGTGACCGCTACTTCAAGAACTCCTCTGCACTCAATGGGCACATGCGTTGTCATGGTGGTTTCCTAAAGAAACCTGGGAAGGTAAGTAGTACCTCATTAGGCATTTTTGGCAGTGTTTATATATTTCTGTTTACCTTTGCAGCCAGTTCTCAGTTAGTTAAGGGACTTATGGAATTTCTATTATGGATTATATGTCGCCGTCTATGCGTAAGTCTGCTAGTTGCCGGCAGCAGATAAAATGTATGAAGACATTGGTTTGCTCTTGACTACTTGGATTTGTTTCAATGCAGTATTGCGGAAAACATCTTACCTATTATTCCGCTGTTATCTTTTTCAAAACTTTTAGGGCTGCTTTGCAAATGTTCTATTGTAAGATCATGGAAAAATCTGAAAGTGAAGGAAATGACATGTTGGTGTGTGCGCAGTTCAGTTGTACACTTCAAAGCGTGAAGCTTGAATTCTTTATCTTAATCTCTCATCTTTACATTTTTTCCCTACTCAGGATAAAGACGGCAAGAAATCCCCCATGAGAAAATCCACTGCACAATCTGACATGGGACCCCCTTTGAGACGACCACCCCATACATCCACCCCGTCCCCACAGCCTGGAATGGCTCGCAGCTCCCCCACGATGATGGGTGGGAGCTTCTCCCCGTCTGCTCTCGCTCCCCTCACCCCCACACAGACTTCAGTGGAGTCACCCTCAGGCATAGAACTACTGAACACCACGTCGACCACAGATCAATTAACTCAGAATGTAAGAAATTGTATGGTGCTAGTTTGGTTTGGTTTTGGCTTTCCACCTCTTCTAACACTGTCATTTTTTATGTTGATGAAAGGATGAAAAGGACATGTCGAAAGTCACCCCCCACATTGTGAGATCAAGTTCGATAAAATAAGATTTTCAGTTTTGATAGGTAAGCATTTAGCACAAATAAGATTAGATTTTCTTCCTTTTTCACTCTTAATTTTGCTGACTTCCAGGTGAGCAAGCCAACTGGATTAGGAAAAGGAGTAAATACGCCCTTCACCAATTTTATGGATAAATACTTTTTTACTTTCGGCAGCTCAGTTTCTGTTTTCTGCTTTTCACAGCCACAGTTTTCTGTGGAAGCCAAACTCCCTCAGCAGAAGCACCGCCAGCTTCAGGAGCAGCTCTCTTCTCACATACTCAAGCGCAGGATCTCAGGGGAACAGCAGCAGCGGCGGCAACAACAGCAGCAGCAGCAGCAACAACAACAGTTACAGCAGCAGCAGCAGCAAAATCAGCAGAACCAACAATTCCAACAGATACAGTCAAACCAGGAGCAAATGCGCCTGTTGGAAGAGCATTTCACAGTGCAACAACAACAGCAGCAGCAGCAACAACAGCAGAATATCCAGGTAGAATGCAGTTTGCTTAAAGTTTTTAAGTTGCAGTGCTGCACTATTATTCTTAGTCTAACAATTGATTCAGGATTGAAAACGTTGAATACTTCTAATTGGGTCATTTAAAATTTTATACTTCTGTTTAACAGGTTCTTCAGTTCCCATAGTTGTTGAGTTACAAAAAAGATACTCTACAACCTAACATTGGCACGCTTGGCTAGAGATTATGCAAAGCTTTTCATTGTAATTTTTTAGCAGTTAAAATGAAGTATATTGTTTTTGCACATTTGGAAAGAGCTTTTATGATATTCAATGTTGGTAATATAAGTTTTTGATGTACGTAAAGGAAAGATTTTACACATGTCTTTGTACTAGGCATGGGCAAAGTACAGTCTGCGGGCCAGATGCGGCTTTTGAATTGAGCTAGTAATGGTTAATAAATCTGGCTGGTGGTGAGTTGTAAGTTGATAAGAACAAACTGTTCATCTTGAAAAATTTTTGATGGTCCCAACTTTATATACAGGGTCAGGGTGATTAAAAAATAACTTTACAAATTTTTTTTCAAAATGACTCTCACAACAATTATCTTAAAATGCTGTAATTTGGAAAAAATTCATTTTATTTAAAAGGAATTTGTTTGACATAAATGTTATAAAGAATAAACAACTTTTTAAACTCAAATGGCTGTGAGAAAAAAGTAGGCACGAGTGGAAATGGCGCCATTTTGAAAAAAGAACGAAAGTGTTTTAAGAAAGTCAGGTAATGATTGTTTTTTATTTCTTCTTCATTCTCTCCGGAACATTTAATTTTGTCACTTAATCAACATACAGAAAATGAATATATTATATATTTTCATCATAAAGTAAAGAATTAAATTTTTTGTGGAGCTTTTAGAGCAAGTGGTCCACATGTCCTTCTTTGCACTTAAGGCGGTGTTTTTATGCGTCATTGAATTCCTGCACCATTGGCCTGGGAATTTCTTGTTCAGGTTTTCTACCTATCCCAACCAACTGACAGAACTTCTCTACTTTTGCAATCAGACATGGCTTTACGAGCACCTCTGCATTCTTCTGGTATCTTATCCGAAAGAACAAATGTCTGCAAACTTTTGTTGATCTGCTTGACCAAGAAGCTGGAAATATTGGGCCATCGTTGAGACTTTTGCTTTTAGTGATGATGCGGAATTGCTCGTCGCGTAAAATTTGGGACAAACCGAAAATAGGGTTTTCTTTGTGTCCAGTTTATAGAAAGACTATATCGTGGAGTCATCTCAAATATATATATCAGTCAATTCCTTTTGAATTTTGAACATTTTCTGAACATTTGAAGTGCGTAGCTTCTTTGTGAAGGCAAATAATCAACAAAAATAGTTGTAAAGGTATTTTTTAATCACCTTGTAATTATAAGATACCCTATGACACCACTTCAGACATTTTAGAAGACAATGTGACTTCATGAAGGTGAAGGTTGACATTGTGAATATGGCATAGTGGGTGCCTCTGATCTCAATTCTCAGAACCAAATGTTTGATTGTAGACTATGCTAACGCTAGTTGGTTGACAAATGTAATAATTGTGGTTGCATTTCTCGCTCGCAGTTTTGTATTCACATATATTCCATTTTACTGGCTTTGAGTTCTAGGCAAACTGAGATTGCAAAGCAGTAGAGAAAACTTACATTCGCAGTTAGGAAAATGAAGCAAAATAAAGGCTTTTCATTGGTCATAGGTTCTGAAAATGGATCGTAGATAAGATTATTTGAGCTCTAATCAGATGAAATCTGGATTTCTGAATTTTGGATCCTCAGCAGATAGAGATCTGCAGCAATGATTTACATAGTGCATCCCTCCCTCAAAAGGAGGTCCTGTACACTGAACAATCCATAAGTTCCCATGCATAACAAAGTCATTCTTCAACAATCTTAGCGTCCTGATAAGTTCACAATGTAAGTTTCCAAAAAAGCGCTCACAAACTAACATACTGACAAGATCTGTCGTTGTCTATAGCCATGAATGAATTCCCAAGTGGGTGAAGTATAGAAAATTCATTTAAAGTGCCTTTCCAAAGGACACAATGCTGACCCCAGTGAGCTTCAAATCCTTTAAACTCATAGTGGCCTCACTATATGATTATTGACCATGCAATTTGCAGCTAGTTGCCTGAAACCAGACATTGGCAACTTTGTACAGAACAATCAAGTCTACACTTATCTCATTAGACTTGTACCTTTTCAGCTTTACTTCCTGCTTTTGACCTCAAACGTTGGGAAAAAATGTGAAATAGCTGTAATGCATATGGCTCAAACTCAAGTCTAAGGTTTTTTTATTCTGCTTGTATTTATAAACGCAGTTTTTTTGTTGTTGTTGCTGCTGCTATTCTGCATTGCTGCTTTCCTCACAATTTGCGTATTATTTGCTTGACAACAGGTAATAAATCTTGACTGACATAAGCCTATGGTGTCAGTTATAGTCTCACTTTTGAAAGCATGGGTATTTTCACGTTTTGCCTAAATTTATCTTGCTTTGGCTCGCGACACCACCTGAAAGCTCAATCTGGCCCGCGATATGTACACCCTTGCCCATGCCTGCTTTTTAATATCTTTTAAATATTAGAATTAACGCCTTGGCATTTTCATTGTTTATCCTCTGCATCACCTGCTCCCCTGGCATCTGTTCATGCTGTGCGAACAGTTACTGTCAGGTCAGGTGGTGAGCACAGTGCCCAGTTCCATGGGGATGGACATGGGGATTACAAAACCTGCCTCACCCCAGCAAGGGGAGCACATCCAGAGGCTGGTACAAAGCTTCCAACAGGTATGTCCTGTTCTGGCAGACTGAGGGATCTGATCACACTTTGCTGTGCTGATTTTTCTGTAGCTTATTTTTTGGCACCCTTTGAGGCTCTTGTTTCTTGAAGGGATTTTTCTTTTTATTCACTGATAGTCTTTGCATCACTGAAATTCGTCTGCTCTATACATAACTGTGATGTACAGTCGAGTCCGTGTAAAATCAACTCACTTAAAGTCAAAACCTTTCAATGTCTTTTTTTTTAATCAAGTCAACGCTTACATAGTTCTGATTAAATCAACCACCTAATAGCAGATTGACAGCCATAATCAGGGACAGAAAGGGTTAAATAGAGAGTTAAAGAGATGTTGCAGTGAGACCACACACAGATTTCATGATCTAGCAGTTCCACTTGAGTTCCAGTCAAGTTTGACTGCTAACTCTTTTCCCCTTTCCAAACCCCTGCCAAATAGGAGAGGATGTAATCTCTCTTCATTGCCCGCACACAGCACACAACAGTGTATAGCTCACCCCTTTTTATACTCATATCTAGAACTGGCATGCATACAAGAACTCATACGCACACCAAACAGTCCTTGATTCTGCAGGTGGCCCTCGCCATATCTCACAACACTGGTCCCAAAGTGACTGGGCCACATCACTCAGCTGATAATAGGCTTACACTCTTTATCAAGAATGCCTCTCACTATTGTAGCATCGGTCAGTTGGGTCATCCTCTGTGGATTTGGCATATCCGTTACTTCTCCACTCTGCATGCCTTGATATTACGAAAAGTAGAAACAGATAACTTCATCCTCCTTTAAACTCAACAGTTTCCTTTAGTTCCGACCTGTTGATTTTAAATGGACTTGGCTGTATGTGGTAATGCCTCAAAGCTTTATATGTTTATGATTAAGCTTTGTTTTCATTGTGGTGAACAATCCACTGAGTTGTGGATTAGTTTAATTATGGGATGTGACATGAGCAAGGTGGAAATTTTTTCCAATTGCCTATCTCTGATTGATTGTGCATGATTGTTCCTAAGCAAGTATATGGTAGTATGACAAGTTGAGGTGTTTGATTTTTAAAAATGCATGGAAGTTGTGATTGGGGAAGTTGTGAAAAATATTCAGGCTGACCAAATTGATTGCATCCTAGGTCTATCTCTTCCCTTGTGCTTATAAGAAAAAGATAAAAATCACAATTTTTACGTTGTTCTGTTGATTTATATCTTATATAGCTGTTGATCTCAGAATGCATAGCTTAAGTTACAGGTGAAAGTGTTGTGTGTCAGTTTGAAATGTAAACTTTTATTCCTGCATTAGAAATCTGCTTGGATTTGGAAAGAGGAAAAGTTCTTATTAAGTTCTGTTTTTCCTTGTCTCAGGTGGAGGAGCTACACCGGCAGCAGCAGGAGTTGCCAGAGCTGAGTGCAGAGCAGCTGGAGCAGATCCGACTCCAGCACAAACTCCTTGGTCTCCCGCCGCTCAACCCCAAGCAGCTTCAGTTCCAGCTCCAGGAGCAGCACCAGCAGCTGATGCAGCAACAGCTGCGCGAGCAGCAGATACAGCAGCAGCAGAACCTTCAGCCCATGGATGCTGGCACTCTTGTAATGACCACTACGTCATCGCTGGGTCAGGTCTCGCAGGTCACCACCAGTGTCGGCAGTCAGCCTGTTGGGAGTGGGGGTGCAGGGGTGCTGCAGCTCAACGGACCCACCTCTTCAGACTCTGGTCTAGAAGCCCGTGCAGCTGCCTCGCTCCCACCTCAAGCTTTGCAGCATATTCTAGCTGGTTTGGACCCGTCAGTGGTGACAGCGGCTGGTATCTCTGTGGCTGATCAACAGCAGCTGTTGGCGCAGCTCCAGAAACAGCCACAGCAACAGCAGCAGCAGCAACAACAGCAACCAGAAATGGTTGGATTGCAGATGCAGTCACAAGGGGGTGCCATTACATTCAGCAGTCAGCCAACAACTCTAGTCTCTGGACTGCAGGTCAGCTTGATAGATGCTGCTAGTTCTTTCAGAGGTTCCCAAGTTTCTGTAAATTTACTGGACTCCATTGAAAAGTGTCTCCAAAACAATATAAAATGTTATTTCAGAAATATTGATCTTGACTTCTTATCACAAGATGGTTACCCATGGGTTTATAAAAAGTTAGCATAGAAATTTTTGTAGTGTAAATATCACCCCTTAGAAAATTGAGCCACTTGATCCTTTTGATATATTTATGCATTGCCCACTTTAATACATGTTAAAGGACCATTTACAACTCTCTTTATGGTCTCTCTCTATTATTTAACAAGAAAAGCATTACAGAACTTTTACTAGATATCTTCACATTTCAAGGCAGCCTCAATATCAAAGAAAATCCCAATGAGCACTTCAGTCCCACATGCTTTTGAATTTTGATAGTGAAATGATTATTGTATGAACATTAGAAAGTTGCAGTAAAGTTTGCATGTGTATTGGAAGCAAATGTTAGTTTAGAAACGAAGTGTTTTCTTCTTTTTAATTTTTTTTTCTCCTTGCATAAATCACAACAGGTGGGAGGTCTCCCCCAAATCCTCCTGCAGCCGCCTGACGCAGATGACCTGAGTGGCGTTCCCACCATTTCCATCCCGGAGGCGGTGGTGCTGGGCGGGGACTCCGGAGACCAACAGCAGCAGCTCCAGCGCCTGCACTCAGGGCTGATGGATGGCACGTCCCTGGACCCCTCTGTCACAGCTGTGCTGGCCGGTGGGGGTGGTGACGCCCTTGCCCAAACCCAGCTCGGCTCTGGCCAGCAGCTCCAACAGTCCTCCAACAGTAACATGTCAGGTTTCATGGGTCTGCATAATCCTTCTGCTCAACACCTCGAGGCCCTCCCCTCTCAGGTTAGTTTGTGGTTTGGATGTTTGGGTTTAATAACACCCCTTTCAATAGTTTATTCAGTGAAGGTCTCGGATAGGACACGATTTTGAGCCTTATGGACTCTGAAAAAATGTGAATGAATCACCCAGGATTCAAACCCATGACTTTCATGTCCCAAGGAATGTGTTTACCACTTGACCATAGATGCTATACTCTCTCTTAAGTTTATGTTGATTATTGTTTGTTTAAATGTCTTAGAATTAACAAGTGTAGCAATGTTTGCTTTCTTTGTTTGTTATCCTTATGTCTTACAAGTAGGGAGTAAAAGGAGAGTTAATGTTGCTGTTGCAGTCAGGAAATACAGCGTTTGCTGCAAACAAATTATGAATCATCTTCATCTTAAAAATACATGTTTTAAAGCAGTTCAATGTATGTATTTCCTTTGAACATGCTGCATATTTTAGTACCATCAATGGTTTTGAAGGGTCTCTAGTGGTGCACTCCACCTCATTTACTGACTGCAGGAATGCTCTTTGACAAATTGAACATAATTTTGTCTCTTTACCCCATGCGTAAGTTTTGTGTACTTCGTGCATGTTGATTCACATTTTTCAAAGAGGTTACTCCTCACAAGGCCTTAGTTTCTGAAAACCATTGAGGTTATCACTGACCAGACTGGAGAAGACAGCTGTTGTTCATGACCCCATTCCCCAGGTGAAGTGAAGGTCACAACAAATTAAGCTTACACATGTACTTTTGCAATCGAGTACACTGAATTGATTAGAGGGTATAATAATAATAGATGAATGAATTTGGTAGGTTCGTGTGGTTATTGAATCAGGTTTCAAGTTTGTTTTCCACTCATGCATTCTTTGACCCCAGTGATGTGTCTTGTGTTACAGCCCCAACTCAGTTTCACTCAACTCAGGGAAAACATCACACAAGGCAGCAACAGCACTCGTATCAACAGCAGCAACAACAACACTACCATCAACAGCAGCAGCACCAGCATTCAGGGTGATGCAAGCTCCTTCCTGGGCGGGTCGACGTCACGCAGCTCCCAGATGGCCAAGTCCTCCTCTCCGTCCAGTGCAGCTTCACAGAGCACAGACGCTGCTGTGGCTCAGATACTGAGGAACATTAGCCACAGTCTGGCGGCCAGTGCTGCTGGGAATGTCCTGGATACCACCATCGGCAATCTAACTCTGGACACTGGTACTTCCTCTGCAGCTGCTTCATCAGCTGTCACCATGGATACCTCAGAAATGGGTGTTCATCGTGGATCCAATAGTCTGTCTGTGGATAATTCCTTAGACCTGCAACCTTCTTTCCAGTCATATCAAAGTTATTCTCCGTCATTCAACAAACCATTCAAAGACTCTATCAAACAGGATGTCATGTTATCTTCAGCTGTTACTTCTGATGGGAACAATCTGTCGTCCTTGTCGTCGGACATCCTTGCCAGGGATGATGTGCCTTGTGCCCCAAAACCAGCCAAAATCCCCAAGACTGAGGTGGGCAGCAAACGGCGGCTATCGGAGGATCTGGACCGTAAGGGGTCCAGTCTCTCCAGCCTTCACCGCGCTCAAACACTGGGGGTCAATCCAAACTCTGTGCTTGTGTCGCCGCTCGAGGTGGAAGGCCTCAGCCCGGGTCGGGTTCGAGTGCGCAGCAAATCTGGAGATCTCAACAGCTACAAAGCACTCCGCTCTAAAAGTGTAGACCATTCACCAGGGAGGACCCTAAGCCTATCAGAGGACCCTTTGTACCGCGGAGGACGGCGGTGGGATGAGACATTTGTCAGAGATGGAAAGGGGTCACACCCAGACCATGATCTTTTCTCACGGTCGGATGGGGCTGGAGTGTTCCGGAACCCAGGTCACCTTCCGAGCCCGTTAAAGATCAAGCGTAAGCATAGGCCAGCCCCTCTCTACATCCCACCTCAGTTTGGAATCTTCCAAAGTCGCTTGAGGTCTCCACGTGTCATTGGCAAGGATGGTCATCTGACTGCAGAGAGGGGCAAAGGTCACACGCCGCCGCCCTACACCCCTCCGCCCATGCTGAGTCCTTTCAGAAGTGGTTCCGGTCTCTTCTGTACACTCAGCTCTGCTCCTCCCCTCACACCCAAGTCAGCACCAGAGTGGGGCAAAATCTCCATATCTCGCAGAGGTCAGTAATCCAACTCATTAGTTATTTTTTCCTCGCTTCATTTTGTCTGTAAGTAGAGCTTTTTTTTTACATTTTCATTCTTAATCACTGGGTTCAAAAGAAGTGTACTTTTTTAACATTCCATTTCATGATCTGAAATTACTAAATGGCACTGACAATATTTTATAGTGCGGAGAGTGCCTTAAAAGTTCACCATATAAAGTTGTTTTTTTAAACCTGAAAATGTTGAAACTTAAAAAACATTTTTCATATTTACGTCTTTTAGTTTTCAACCCTACATTTTACAAAGGCCCAGAAATGCCACAATGCAGCTTTGCTTTTTCTTGTGTCTAGTGCAAATTGAATACCAATGATGTACCAAGATTAGTCAGGTATTGCTGATGGCCACTTGTGTTTTTCCTTGTCACAGGGAGCAGTCAGAGCAGTGCCAAGTTGGAGATTGCAGAGGAGCCATTCTCTGCCCAGTCTGCAGAGGCCCCTCAGCCCCCACCAGAGACAGACACAGAAGCGTATGTCAATTTTTTTTTCACTTATTTACAGCTGATTAGTAAATTCATAGTGTGTTTTGTTATGAATTTCATAATGGAAAAGAATCATTCATGAAAAGTTTGCTTCACCTGAACAGAAGGCAGTATATTTCCCATTGGCATTGTTTTCATGATGTCAGTTGGTTAGATGGTAAACGTACAAGAAGGTTAAATGTCATCACGACTGTATCGAATGTGCCAACTGGATTAGCAAAGTATGTAAGGGATGTATGTTCATATTGTACAAGTTTTCTTCTAACATGCCATTGCAGGTAATAAGATGTAATGTATTTTTCCTTTTACTCATTGAATTTCTAAATCCTTCCACCATGCAAACACTTAAGATTATAGTCCAAGGTCCAGTTTATAATTTGATTATGTAGTAGTTTTCATAATGCTCAAGTCATTTGACTAAGTGTATCTTTCCTCTCCAGTCATATTAACATCGGTCCAGAGTATCAGGCTGTGTTACCAGCATTGAGAGGTAAGGAAGTTTTGGAAACTTTACACTTTATTTTGCACTAGCTTCTTTTTTTTTCACCCAGCACCCACTCACTTATGACTAAAACAGCAAAAGAAGCTGGCCCTTTTTTATAAATAAATAGCTTCTAACAAATCCCCTCGTTTGATATCAAGGTTAGGTAGTCAAAAGTTTTTTTTTTCTTATTTTGTACTCTGAGATATACACACTTTCAGCTTTAAGTCTTTTCATACAATTCACTGATAAACCAGTGGAGGCAGTACCTCCACACTAATCATAGTGATGTATTGATGCGAGCAGTGGGGTCAGTAGTTATACCCTGATCCATGTTTTTTTTTACCTGAAAAGTTGCTCCAAGTCTAGGAATAAGTGGACACAAAACTTGAATTTATCACCCATTTTTCAATCTTTCAATTGTTGCTAAAGACCATACATATTATATCTCCAACAAATACTTTGGTTTAGAAGTGCCAATGACGGCGCCCACCCACGCTCATATTCTAGCCAGTATGAAGCCAATTCTAAGGCCATCAGGGTAAGATTTGAGAAATATATGCGTTTAGATTTTGCTTGTCTTTATGTCAAATAACCAATGAAAGTTTTTTAGGTGTAGGCACAACTGAGAACAAAATATTTTCATTTTCTATCTCACCTAGCAAGTAGTCATGATTATATTGATTTGTGATGCCCAACTCAAGAGAGCAAGGAGGTTAAATGCTGAATCCTCTCTGAAATGTGCCAGGCTCATATTTTTTTTTAAATTTGTGATCTGTTTCAGATAAGTCAGAGGCCCTCGTGCGAAGTCCTGTAGACTACCAAATAAACAAACTGTGGGACCCGTCATCCGAGTTAGACAGCTCAGATGCCCAACGTGAGTGTTTAGTTTGTCATTGTCTTAGTCTCCCCAGAAAAGCAGTCACATGGTCATTGAGAAGAGAGCACTGGTTTTCGTATCTTTGAAAGTACAGAGTAGAGCCATTGGAGAAAAATCTTGAAGAATCACCGCTGATTCAAACTCAAGACCTTTGCATTTTCAGTAGGTGTGGCGACAAAAGAGCAGTTAGACTAAAAATAATTGTTATTGCTACATTTTTTTAAATTTCGCAACTGACCTTGACCTTTTTATATTAATCTCACATATTTTTCAGCTTTTCTTTTTTTCTAACTTTTCGCTCCTAATACTTTGTGATCACTTAAAAGAAAAGAAATGACAGTGCATGTTTTTCAAAGATTAATCTAAGCTTCCAGTTTGTTTGTTTTGTGGAGCAGGTTCCTTTTCATTGTATTTGTTTAAAAAATCAAATTGCACTTTTCTTGTATTGTGGCATTCTAGCAAATCATACTTGTGTTTCCTCAGTGCAATGCTACCAGGAGTTCTCCTGCACTGCAGCAGTCAAAGGCAATGGCTGTAACGTGGAGTACGCCCTGCACCTGTTGCATCTCAACAAAGGAGATATCAGTGTGAGTATTCTATTCTTTTCTCCTGTTTTGGCTTGTATGATAATTACTTATTCAACGAGCATCCTTATTACATGTAGTCTGGATGCCCCTTCACTTGCCAAGTAGATGTATTGTTAACTATTGTGTGTTTGGCGGGGATCCTCTTAAAACTTTTTCTGTGTGTCTACCTCATCTTTTCCATGCGATATTCCTGAGAAGTCACTGCCTCTGATATCTGAAAAATGGCCAACTTTCCTCCTTGGGGTGCAGAAAAGGCTACAAATAGACTAGAACAATCTGATTGTTAGAGGTAATACAATAGTCTCTATTAAAGAGCACACACCTTGGTTATGAGAAAAGCAATTTCTTACCTTGAAGCAAACTATGATATTAAATCCTTGGGGAATGATGATAGGAAAAAGAAAAGATTTATATGTTAAAGACATTTGATTGCCTCATGGTAGAGGCCACAGAATAAGCATATACTGAAAGAAAGTTTATGTGAATCAGGTTAAATGTTTCACTGCACTGATATATATATGTATGCATGCCTACAGGAAGCCATGTTGATGCTGATGGGCGACCCACCTGTCCTGCCTGCCACCCACCCAATGGTCAACTACAAGTACCAAGGTAAAATTTCTTTTGTGGACAGATACAATTTCTCTTGTCATAGAAGTACATAGGCCTTGACTCTTTGACTTAGTACTCATGTAGGAGAAAGTGCTGTGTCAAAACTACTCATTAGATCCATACAAATTGTTGACTGAAGTAGGTTGCTGTTGAAATCAAACGAGTTTATCGCTGGTGACATCTTCAAAAGTAGATCTACTCAAATTAAATTCCCGCAATATTGAGGTTGTTAATTGCTTTGATTTCACGTCATGTTTTATATGATAGCCTATCAAGTACTTATCATGCAGATGTACTTGGGTTTGGATCTCTTAGTTGCCGTCTAAGGAGGCGAGGGACTTAAATGAGATTTAATACTAATGCTGATACATCCTTAAGCTCTTCACAAGCTCTTACCATTCATTCTCTCTTGGTTTCCCCAGAGTCTGACACCTGGAACTCTAACGAAATGGAACTTTTTTATAAGTCCATCATGGTGCACGACAAAGATTTCTTCAAAGTGGCAGGAGATGTAAGTATGGTGCCATGAATTTGCTGTGAATGTTGTTATTGAAATTAGATATTTCTTTTAGCACCACAGTACAGTAGACTGTGATGTATGTTCTTCGGCTAAATTTTTGCCTTCTCGTTGGATCTACAGAATAGAATGCACGTTTCTTTTTAGCTTTTTTCTAAGATTGTCTATGATTTATAAGCAACAAATTTGACATCTTTTGTGGAAGGCTTAAACTCTCACTGTTGAATTGGTAATGTATCTTTGTTTTGACTTATGTTGCTCTACTGTCATGGAATCTTCTACTCAAATTTCAGGAATAATGATTTTTTTCCCTTTTTACAATTGGCAATTGTCCAAATTAAGAAATCGCATCTCTTGCCGTTATTGTTTTGCTTGTTCATCATGCCAGATTTTCTGTCCTGGGTGAAAAGAATGGATCTTATGTTATGTGCCATTTTCTTTGTCACACAGGTGGTCACCAAATCAGTGAAGCAGTGTGTTCAGTTCTACTATGTGTGGAAAAAGGTTTGTCCCGATGACTACCGCCGCCTGCGTTTGGCCCGCAACAAGCAAGGGGATTACAACACACGCAGACAGGCTGAGCGCGTGGCAGCAGCTGCGGCGGCCGTGGCTGCAGAGAAGGCTGTGATGCAGCAGCAATACCATCATCAGCAGTCAGGGACGGGGGAGAGCCAGGCAGCGCATCCAGTGGCTGTGAAGATGGAGGTGACTGAGGAGGCGGCTGATGGGGCAGACTCGGATAACACAAGCGGAGTGTCGGAGAATGATGACAGCCATGTTACAGCTGAGGTAGTGTACACTGTTTGGACTAGATTTGTAGTCATGTGAC
Organism: Phyllaplysia taylori; assembly: GCA_032273245.1. NCBI lineage: Eukaryota > Metazoa > Mollusca > Gastropoda > Aplysiida > Aplysiidae > Phyllaplysia > Phyllaplysia taylori. The sequence goes on from JAUKPP010077693.1 coordinate 25,177, forward strand.
TACTTAGTGCCATGGGAAAAGTAGTATGATGCTTTGTTTATGGCCTGGTAAAACTTGTATCTACATTCTCAACAGCAATGCAGTTTACTGATTTGCATCACACCAGGCTCAATTAGCCTTTGTACATAACTGCTGATTCACATTGAAATTATAGTTTGCAATTGGAAAATAAAAGAATTCGTCTTTTCTTCATTTTCACTGAATAAATCTGTTTGCTGGACATGTGATTTGTGAAAGAATTTTGTTATAGATCCATGCACATGGTACATTGCCTTGCACACTAATAGTGGGATGTAGGAAGCTAGTCCGCAGTTTTTTCGACTAAGTGTTCCATTCCATAATCGGTAATACTCAAATTAGCTCACAAAATCACGTGCTGGCGGGGTGAGTAAAGTTGAAAATTTCTCACGTATCGAAACTACGCTTTTATGGAATGGAGCTTTTAGTTTAAAAAATGGCTGACTAGCATTGTGCTTCCCACTCTAGGCTAGCACATTAGGGAGTTCACTTCATGGATGGATTTTATTTCTGTTTGTTGTCTTTTAACTGCATTATAGGTGGCAAAATGCAACATTCTTACATTGTAAATTTTCAGTTATTTTTTACAAAGGCAAGTGGCATCCCTGCTATAGATAGATAACTTCTAACTACCAGAGTAAGTAACTTATAAAGATAGATAGTTTGACAATGAGGTAATTAATTGTTTTTCCTGTCATGTCTCCAGATGAGTCATACAGCCCCATCGACGGCAAGCTCCACTCCGACACACATGGGCTCACCCAGTCCCCTGCCTGCTGCTCCTGCCTTCCACTGCACATACAAAGGCTGTTCAGTGGTGAGTGTAAAATCTAACTAAGCAATTGCTGGGATTATTGAAATGTCCTTGCTCATGTTTAGTGTCGACTTTAGAAGGTGTGAAAGTTGTTTTTTATTTCAATGAGGAGTTTTCATTTTTTGCATCATTCAGAATTCAAACTGGAAATTAATGCACAATCAACTATGGGTGAGTTAATATTTTTGAGGAGGGGGAGATCAACTCATTCTAACTTCAACTTACTCGTTTTGTAAATTTATAGATGAATAAGGACTGGGACTCAGGGAAAAAAAAGAAGCTTGACTAAAAATGAACTCAAGAAGGAGTTCAACACCAGCAGAGCCGCCTAATTATTTAGCAGTCATTTTGCTCTGTTGTTGTCCCCATTACAGTTTGAATGTTCTACAGTGCTTGGATGTTTTCATGTTGGCACTCATTAAAATGACATAGCAAGGAAGTAACTTTTTCTGTATGCCTTCCTCAGACCTTCACTTCCAAACACAACTTGAAGCGACACATGAGAAAGCACCAGGAGAAGGCAGCGGCGGCGGCAGCAGCAGCGCAGAATGCACCTGTGTCAACCCCACCTCGAAAGCCCCGTCCCAGCACCCCGAGCAGATCCCCGGTGTATGATGAGTTTGGAGAGGAGATCTTCCCCTGCAGGCTCTGTGGCAGGTGGGTTGGGAGTGGCGGGCTCAAGTGTGCAATCCAATCATTGTCATTTATTCTGAGAGGCGCCTGCTTTTTACAGTTTTTCAATTAAGCCTCGTGCAATCCAACCAGAGGTAGTTTACCCCACAAAGCCTTTTGATTCATCTGGAGATGTTTTATCACATAGCTGGTCTAGCCTTTTGTTATTCTTTGACATGAAATAAGTTGACCAATTCACTGTATGGTTCACATAAAATTGATAATCAGTATACTTTCTTTTGAAATCTCTGAGTTTATTTATCACTAAGTTTTCAAAGTAAAGCAGAAGCTTTTGATTAAAGATAGCTCTTATGTTTTGCTGCTTCTTATAGGTTTTGATTATCTCAGCACTTCAATAAATATTTTCTTATTATGTTTTGATGTTTCTGTGTATTGCAGGGTATTTGCCAAGGTGAAGAGCCGAAGTGCTCACATGAAGAGCCACAAGATTGCTGAGCAAGCCCAGCAGGAGAGAAAAGCAAACGAGATCTCAACAGTTACCTTTGGAAGTGCTTAGGCTGTTAGGCTGTGTTCTTGTGTCCTGATCTAATGGTGGCCTCCAACCTTTTGTACTCCAAGGACTGTATTTTCACCCTCCAGGATTTGCATTTATATTACACTTCAGCATAGTGTGAGCTGTTGTTTGTTGAAAGATTTTACCTAAATAAACTTATGCCATTAGTAATATGAGTGATAAGACATCAGTCTTTTTCTGTGCAAGGAAATTCCTGAGTGAAAAAAAAAAATTACGGTTGTGTGTCAGTGCTGAGGGACATGACCTTTGTGCTAAGGAGCTACACAGGATTTGAATTGGCCATCATCAATTGCGAGTGCTGTCGTTATGTGTGTACACACTATTCAGTGGAGTATGAGCACAGCAAGGCGTTCTATTAAGGATAGAATGAGTAAATGCATGCAATGGAGATACTAGAATGGTTTGCATCGTACCCAGGATTATAACTTTTGGGACCGGAATAAAACTCTCAAACTTATGAAAGTTCTCGTTTAATCATTCAACTCAGGCATTGAGGATCAAGATCTTTCATTTGTAAATTCATCTTCAGAAGTGCTTAGTCATAAATTACCATCTAATTTTAAAAAAACTTATAAACAAGTTGCTGTAATCCACCAACCTCAAAGAAGATTCAGTTTTCATTACCTTTTTTTTCTACAAAATTAGCTTAATTACCTGTGATGGCTAGTAATTTTTTATTTTAATCAAAGTTTCACAAGGCTGACTTCTCCTGCATATATGGTGTATCTAAGAGGTCAGCTCATCAAGTTTTTTCCCTGTGATCCCCGACCTCTGCCTTCTGACAGGAAGATGAGATGTTTGCTCCTTAGACATTGTAGAGTGGAGATGAAGATGTTTAACCCTGCTCGGCCAAGATTATAGAGAATTGTACAGCTAGAGTGAAGACTTTGGAAACGGGATGCTGTGATTGAGGATAACAAGCCACATTGAGGAGACGTGGACCTGGTGCCATGGGCAAAAGAACAAGGGAATCTGATGCAATGCAAACTAAAGGTTTCACTTTTATGACAATGGTCACAGGTGTAGGCTGCAATTTGTCACTCTTTGCAGCTTTCAGGTGCTGCAAAGGCTTTCAATAGATATTTGTGAATTTTTCTACCACATTTGCCCTGATTGTTTTTGATGGCACGAGCAATGACTTCCATCAGGATGTACATAGAGTAAGATGGGCCTGGTGACATGGACAGTGACCAGTGAAGGAAGGGTCTTTTTTAGATTCAGTTTGTGCGGTGATCCTTTAAGAGTTGTTATTCTGATTAGTTTTTCTGTTTTCCATTGATGAACATAGTTACACTAGAAGTAGAGAGCAATTTTGTGTTAGATTTAACCTTTTTGCCATATAGTCAACCTGATTTGAAGTCAGGTGAGGTTTTAAAGAATTTTGCTCTCTAACTTTTTTTTCAATGATGTTAGACTTTGTATATTATAAGGTGTGATACTGGTTTTGAAGAATTCGTTCTGTACCCTGCAGTCCAACAAATTTTTATTTCTGTGCAGCTTACACCTGATTTGTATATGTACATTAAGTGCTTGATTTTGAGAGGACATGTAATGGAAACAGATTGATGAGTGCAGTGCGTCATCCTGTGAAGGCAGCAGTGGGGTTTTAGTGTAAGTGTGAATGAAAAGTTCCTGTTCTCCAGATATGTTGTTAAGTATAGATTGCGAGTATGGAATGCATGGGTAAACCACATCGCAACCATTTATATGACCCCACTATGTTTAGGGTAAACTTGTTTTTTCCCCAACCAGGCTGTGTGTTTCTAGCTTTTCTTACGCGATCCCTCTCCCCAACCTTCCCTATTGCTTTGATCATTTTATCCCTGTTGAGACATTTGTAATGTCGTTATTGATGACCCAAGCCCCTCTCTTCTTCCCCCCCACCACCACCACCATTTTATCATTGATGATGAGGCCATTATTATCATGTGCATAATACAAATCTTATCAGAAGGTGGGAGCCCCTTGACCCGCAGGCCATTGTTCCATAAATATTTGATACATGATGTTTATTGCTCTTGTTTTCCAGAGAGTTTTATCAGTATGTTTAACCTCATGTTTTTTTAGATAGCAAAGTTTAGCATATAGTATAGCGTCTAACAAAGTTTTATGTACAATTGTAAATAATGCATAATGTTCCATTGTCCTGGTCTTTTGAATTTGTTGATGTAAAACTTTATACCTAAGGCAGAAAGAATCCTATTGACGTAATCTCACATTTTTTTATGACAATTTCAGGGCAAATGATTGTGTCATATTTGTGTCATAACATTTTCTTTGTGTCTGTTGTGTTGTGTTGAAATTGTTTTATTGGAAAGCATTTGAGCTGTTTGCAATGTCTGTGCTCCATGGGAGTGAGCAGAAAGTGATTGTGTGATGAGACGATCTCGTTGATGACAGTGGAGTGAGAACAGCTGCCCTGTGTCACAGGCTAAGAGGCCACGACTTGGGAGACAGCAGCAACACGCAGGGAAAGATTTTCCTTGTAAAAATAACAGTAATGTTGGCAGAATTTCTTTTGTGGAAAGTAATTTGTAATGGTGAAAACCTTGTCTCAATCAAGTTTTATTGTCAAACGATGCACTAGCTGTGCTTCAGAAGTCTATATTTTGTAGGGGAAAACCGAAGAGGGTTTGTAGAGAATTCTGAAAGAGGGCTTTTAGTGTGGAGGTAAAAGAAAGGTTTTTTGACGTATGTTTTTGTCCTCAAGGAGTGTGATATGGAGCGCAGTCCCACGCTGTGTGAAGACTGGCTTCTCTGTTGACTTGGAACAAAGAGAAAAGTAACCACGTCTACTCTGCATGTTTGTTTTTTTTATGACTCAAAATTTTTTATGCAAGCATTGACTGCTTCAAGTATGTGTATGTATGGGAATGAATAGGAAATAGAGGTGAAGGAAGTAAAAGCGAAAATGATTTACAAACAGATGAAGTTTGTATGCTGTTGGTGTGTAATTTCATAACATGTTTTCATGATTACTGTTACTGCAGTAAAGAGCAAGTCTTGTCGAGAACACTTTGTGATTTTCTTTATGTGAGTACGTGTATTTGTACAGGTAAACCTGTGAGATCACATCTCTTCTGCCTCTTTATGTGTGCGAATGTTTGCGTCCAAGTGTCTGCAAACCTGGTGCCGGACTTGCTAGTGCCTCAAATTGTTTGGTGTCTTTCTGCAATGCTCTGCCCGCGTGCAATGCTAGCTCAGACCAGAAGGAGAACTACACCCTTGTTGGCCCCTATGTGCTCATCATCTACTGTTTTTGTACTGTTTGGTGCTGGGAAGAGAGCTCATGATTCAAATGTCTTTGTGTTCTTATTGTTCAACTGAGAGCTGGTGTTGGTTGTAATACTCTGTGAAGTAGACTTCTCCCACTGACCAGCCATCTTTGTTTCTATGATCTCAGACAGGAGGGGAAAAGGGAAACAATGTTGAGCCTTTGCTTCTTAGAGGAAACAGGTTTTTGGGAAGGGCAAAAATGTTTGCTTCTATTGAGGATTAGATGTAATGGGGCTGGGGATTTGAACTTTTACTTTTCAACATTCTTGTCTGTTTTTCTGTGTCTCTTGACTTCCATTCTTTGATTCTATCTTAACTTTCAACTATTTTTGTGGTGTTGAATACACTTTTATAGATTTAGATTTAAAAAAAGGTTGACTTTGTAAAGTGCTGATTGATTTTTAGATCTTTTATCTTTTGAAGTCCATGAAATTGAGACTCTTAGGCTATAGCATGTAGCAATAAGTTCACTGGATTTACTTAATTTACACCTTGAACACCAAAATTGCATGTTGAAAACTCCCATGAATGGTTCATTATCAGTGTCTCTGGGAGCCTTTTACAATAGCATAGGTATTTTCAAACCTACCCCGAATACTTTTATTGGAAGCTGTAATCTAAGACAAGAGAAGCATTTTTGTCTCCTATTTGTAAGAAGGCTCTTAAGTGTTTGGTTCAAGGTTGAAAACCGCCCCGGATCTTTTGGTCATTCCCCTCAAACCCGAAAGGCGTGGGGGGAAAAACCAGTAAATTGAGATGTCTAGGTAACACTCGTGTCTTGGAGAAATTGGTTTCAATGTCAAGGTTTATGTTTTTCATCTCTTTCCCTCCTTCCCATATCACATTGCTCTGATGTGTTTCACTACGGGTAGCATGAGAATTTCTATCAGTTTTGTTGTATACTCTAAAGGATTGGTCTGCACTGAAGAAAGTTGGTCCTGGATCCTTTGTTGTGCTAATGGTTATTTTTTTATGGCTGTATAAATTGGACTTATTTACCTACGTATTGAAGGACCACATTCAGGATGTTTGCACTGTATGACAGACTGCAGTCTTTATGACCAGGGAAAATACTTCTTATATATCTCCAATGTGCATGAAATTGATTCTTGCACTTCCCTGGTTTTGTAAACATACGAAGTGGAGTAGCGGATGGAGTTATGTGCAGTTTGCTGCTGGTTGGTCAAATTTTTCCTTTTTCCATTCCTCTGTTTTACTCGATTCTCTTTCTTTTGTATGTAAGATTTTATGCTGAAAGTTTTTCGTTCTGACTTCATCTTGTATGTCGTATTATACAAATTCAGACGAAGACACACTACCATTTACTTTTATATGGAAATATGGAGAACCTCACAGAATGTTTTTTAAAAAGAAAACTTTGATAGTTTGTCTCTCTTATTTGTATTCATCAAACAGCTTTTATTCACTAAAGAAGCCAGATTTGTTATAGAAATTTTGTCTTATGGAGTTGATAGTCTTTTTTAGGCAAATTCAAATAATGTGATGGATACATTGCCATAATTCACATAGTGAGGGTTTTCTTGGGTATACATGGGTCTTGCTTTGTTCATCTTTTGATTATGTGGTTCATAATTGTGTGGATACAAGTTTCTTTAGAGGTCTTCTTGTTTCTGCTATTGAATGTAAAATGGCCTTGATGAAGGTGGTCATAAATTTTGTGCTACTTTATTTCTTCTGCGTTATCATGAGATCTGAGTGGTGAAATTTTTTTTCTTTACTTGTTCGTAAATGCCTTTGCCAGTGCCATGCGAGCTGGTTCTCTCCCGACGACCTGCTGTGCTGTGACTGTGTGTGTGTGTGTGTTTCTTTGTGCACACAGATGTTTTGACTTGTTTGACATATCATGGCCTTAGAACCGTTTTGTTCCATCCCCGTGTTCTGGAAGGTAAAATCTGTGCTATTTCCATCACTGGATGACCCACAGATTTGATGTTCCTAAAACCTTGTAGATGGTATGAAGCAGTGCTGGGACAATGATAGGACATGCTGATTTTGTGTGGGGTTGTACAAAGCGAAAAAAACCTATAATAGGCTACAACAAGGTTTCTGTATATGTGTGATGATGCAAACTTATGATTAACCCGATTCCCATGTCCAGAGTTCTGTGGCAGCTAATCCATATCCTGTTTGATGTTTGATCCTGTTTGAGCATACACAACCACCACCACCACCACTCTCCCTTGTTCCCCGTCGCCCCCCACATTGTTTGGCTGTTGTCCCCGAGTGCCAAAACCAGCCTAAAATTGTGTGGGGGAGGCAGGGCTCTAATCATGTGTGTACCAAACTGACCAGTGTGTGTGTGTGTGTGTGTGTGTGTGTGTGTGTGTGTGTGTGTGTTCCTCCTTACAACAAAGTGTGTGAGAGTGTATTTGCGAGTCCTCCCTCCTTACAACACAGTGTGTGTGTGTGGTGACAACACACTTCCCGTGCCAGTTGTTTTCTCCATGTTGTGTTCTCATTAGATTGTGCTATCTCCAGATGTAATGAAGATTTTGTATATTTTGTACATGTGTATAAAGTTGAATATAGACAAAGTTACAAAATGGATTTGGTTTAGAAATGAGACAGTGATTTTACTTTAGAAATTATTCTTCCCTAGCAAATACGTACAAGTAAAACAGGATAGTTTTTAAGACCAAGTCGTGTTTGTGATGCATGCAGTATGTGGTTTGTATATGAATTATTTACCTACACAAACTTGTAATTGGCTCGTAGATTTGGGAGGGAAGGGGGTTGGTTGCGATGGGTAGCAGGTTTAGGTTAACGGACGGATGACTTCTGTGATTTGTGGATGCATACTGCAATATCAGAAATATGTAATGTAGAGATTGCATGTATTAGTATTATGCTAGCTGACAAAAGCTTTTAAAGTAAAGGTGGGCAGATACTCATTCTTCATGCTTGCCTTCTTGGTGATATTCTCACATACAAGTAAAAAGAGCTAAGATTTTCTATTTTTATTCTACATCGGTAAACTTCATGTCCTCTCTTTCTCTTTTTTTTTTACCTTTCTTACATTTTTTACAAAGTTTTTGTTTCTTTTTACTGGGGCACAAGTTAATTGTATTATTCTGTTAAAAATTTGTTTGCGCTACAATCATAAATCAAATTGAAGATTTGACCATGTAACAGATTGACAGTTTACAAAACGCAGCTGGATTGTGTTTGCAATCTACACTCAGAAGGTTGGGGATATGAGCAATATGAAATGAAGACATCTTTAGAGAGAAAAAGATTGAAAATTCTTGTTGCAAGTTGTTTTTTTTTCAAGAAAGGTATTTATTCGTAAGGCTTGGTCCTTTAAAGTGAATTGGAAGAGATTTTTAGCTTCATCTAGAATCATGAATAAGAACATTTTATGTGTAAGAGAAGAGAGAGAGAAATGGAGAAGAGTTTTCCCCCAATGACACCGGTTGCCTGTTTGTCGTGTCTATCACTGTTGTTACCTTGACTTTTGTCTGTCATTCATTCTTCATTTTAGTCTCATTGTTTTCTTGTTGTGTTTTTGTGGGTTTTTTTAAAATCTATGTTGGATGTTTGTAAAAAAATTTCTTTATCCCACAGGTACGTTGAATTTACAAAATTGGTTGCGATGGGTAGCAGGTTTAGGTTAACGGACGGATGACTTCTGTGATTTGTGGATGCATACTGCAATATCAGAAATATGTAATGTAGAGATTGCATGTATTAGTATTATGCTAGCTGACAAAAGCTACTTGGAATTCACTTGGAATTTTATTTTTTCTTCTTAAATTTGATCCATGGGCTGAGAACTCTTAATGGCAACATTTTCAAAATTTTACACCAAGGTACCAAAAAGTTAAAAGGTTCAATATATTTTTCATAGCAATTTCAGATAGATCTAATAGATTTTCAGATTTTTCATTTGTTTCTATTCAAACAGGATTGACTTATTGACAAAATAAGTGGCTTGTCCTCACATTTAGTTCATAATTTTTTTTAAAAATAGCAATGGTTAAATTTAAAATGTTCGTCTGTCTACACAGGAGTCTTCCATTCAAGGGTTGATTTTTCCTCATTCATATCAGCAGTAGTGCACTCTCTTTTCCCTTTTTTCATTGTTTGTTTCCTTTTTCTTTGTACACCTTTTTTGGGGTTACCAGTTTTACGCTCCCTGCAAGGCTGTAAGGTCATTTAAGAAACAAGGTACTTTGACCTTGGTGCTCTAGTGTGGTTTTCTCCTCCTTCTTCCTACGAGTCCTTAGTGCTAAAAAACCTCAGAATAGTCAAAACAAATGTCATCTAATAGTAGGCCTACTGCGATACTTATAAATCTTAATATGTTCCAGTATTGAAGTGCTAAAACTACCAAAGAAGTTCAAAATAAAAAATATAAACTTTTTTCCTTGGCTCTTCTGTGAATGAATAACTTCTAAATCCTATTTCGTCCAGTGTTTGATGAGTTGGCAACTATGGATATTTCGTACTTGTAGTTGAGTGTGGATTGTTCCTTACGCTACCGTACTGAAGGATTTAGCCATTGCTATGAGTTGAAAGTTTATTTTTATACTTGCACTGTAAGAGGATTGGTGATCAAGCAATGTTTTTGTCTCTCTGTCTCTTCTCCTGGTACACAGGGACTGATGTAGTATTGGGTGTCAACAGCAGCAGTCCATAAACACCCCCCCCCCCTCCCGAAGGCTTAGGACTTCCACTTTCTCCATTCACAGTGATATTATTACTCTCCCAGCTTCCCCAACCCCAAATCCTCCCCTCCTATCTCCTCCTCCTCCTCCCCCCCCCCTTTCCCTCCTCAACAACGCACAAGTTGGCGCCCATGCTCTCTTCCCGCTGCTCGCCATCTTGCCAGTGTCAGTTATTGTGTCCTCCACCGCACATGTCATAGTAATTGCCTCCAATTCTCTCTCTTTACGGCTCTCGACCTCATGACCGCTTTATTTCATCTCCACATTTTAGTTGAACTTAGGACAACCAGTGTTAGTGTTGTGGTAACTAGGTAAAAATTCATGACCATTCTCATCTCTGTTTGGTGGCTGTCGTGTTGACTGTCATCTACTGCTGATAGATAGTTCTTTTGTAAATTTTTACAAACGTTTGGACTCTGCATATTCCATGAAATTTAGTTTTATTTACCCTCTGGAATGGATCACATTTTTATCATGCCCATCTGCTCAATTTCTACACTGTAGGTTAAACTGGCATTAATTTTTGTTGTTGTCTCGTTAGGTTTCTCTAATACTTGTGTAGAATGTTTTCTCTTTTCTGTATGAGCTCAGTCAACCAGCACTGGTGAAGAAATAGAAAATTGCCGATAGAATTATATGAAGACCGAGTAGTTTTCCCCTCACGCATTGGTATTATTCAGGGCTGGACACTTCCAGGATTTTGCCTGGATTAATGAGTTTTTCAAGACCTGGACAAAATGTTATATTGTTCCATGCAGAGGACAGGACAGTTGCAAAATATGTATAGTGAATATATTATTCTGAGGTTTTTGATGTCCCTCTGCCCTTTGGTTGGCAACTCACTCAAGGACATAATCCCAGCAGATCAAAAGCTATTAATCAATGGTCCATTTAATGCAGAGAAATAAATTAAATCAAATTAGTTTTTGCTTCAACTGAAACTTGGACTTACATTAGAATGGCTTTATCTCTTTATTTCATTTTTAAAATTGTTACTGTTACTATTGTCCCAATCTTCTTTCTGACTCAGAAATTACTTTGCCGTTTACATAATCAGTAGTTTCTTAAACCCTCAGCAAAACAAACAAACCATACAGCGTTAATACATGGTGTACATGTAGTGGTGTAAACCCCCAGCAAACAAGCAAATGATATCCTTTCCTTTCTCCACATACATGTATTTGAAACAGGAACAGATTTATGTTGTATTTATGTGTGTACATATTCAGGATCTCCTACTAATAGTAGGCTACATCTATCATGTACTACTAAACTTTCTTAGTTACATGGGCCACATAGAGGATGGTTGTTGTCCCCATAAGAAGACAACACCCCCCCCCCCCCCCCTCGTACAAAACCAAGTATGTCGTACTGTACAGTGTACTAACACTAACACAATGTGTTGTGTGTCCTCCTCCCTCTGACTTTGTCTTAGGTCAACTGGGTACGTTGTCAACTCGTAGCCTGCCTGTGCCTGTAGAACTGTGATGTTTTTTTACACCCAGCTACACTTTTTCTTCCTTCCTATTCCCCTCTTCTCTCTCTCGTTCTCTCTCTCTCCCTCCCTATCCCGCCCTCTCTGTCTATTCTTCTGATATTATAATTGAGGCATTATTGTATTTCCCTCCCACCCGGCATTAGCTCCTACTTCCTCTTCAAAGAAATCAGCAGCAGTCGGTTGATCAATCCTCTTGGTTAGTCCTATTTTAAACCTACCATTCCTTTTCTTGTAATTTTTACGGTGTTTTTTTTTTTTTACAACAATCAAAAGAGTCATCAGCCCTCACATATCAACCTCTCTGCATTTCCTCATCAAGTGAAAATGAAAACCTTCCAAATCATCAAATTTTTGTTGTAAAATAGAAAAGAGTATTGTACGTTTATATTGCACATAGATTTTCATTCCCCACTCTTAATCTTACTGGCCACAGAGGGGTTAACCTAAATGTCCAGGAAAGCACATTGAGTACCAGTACCAGGATAGGCCTACATAAGACGCAAAGGCTTTTATGGTTTGTAGTTCAAGCTGGGTTGTGTTTTAAATATTAGACTGGAATAGACTGAATGGTTTTGCCTAGAATGCTTTTTATCCTTTACTTTCCACTCTCATCTTTTCCCCCTTTCCCTCTCACCTCTCTTTTTCCCTTCTCTCACTCACATCTCCACCCTTTATTTCCTTCTCTCTCATCAATTGCCATATTATTATTATTATTTATGTGTATATCATTTCCATTGTGTTTTAATACTTGAAGAATGATTTTTATCAAAGTGGAAAATTTACAGAGAGAAAACTACACTATCTGTTGTTTGTATTTTTTTCCTTTTTTAGAACTGTATGATTAAAATTGGAGAGCTTGGCTCTCCACTCACTGCAAACCCAAGACCTGGCTATTTTTGTTGATTTGTTCATAGTTACTTGTATGTGAATTACTACACTATGCTACACACTTTCATGAATTCATTGGATGCATAGAAGGTGAGATTCCCCTAATGTGGACTATCTTTTAGTAGTGTGGACCTGCTGTCCGATTTTTAAATACATACATGATGTACATTATGTTATGTATTACGATGGTACTCGGATAACGAGCATGGATGTGACAGTGTATCAAGAGAAAATGAAAATCTTCGCCCTTTTTCAGCTGTCAAAAACTCATATAATGTATTGCGTTTGTCCCGACATTTTCGTTATCTCCGAGTTTATGTAATGTACAAGGCCTGTCCCACGGAAAACCGGAAAATGGCTATATCTCGGAGAGTATTACGAATTTTTTCATTCTGTAAAAACACACTTGTAGAACAACTATTTCGTGATTTACTGACGAAGCAACCTGGGCATCACTCAAGAACTACGAATATGGCAGGTCAACAAAAATGGCAACCCCTTTGGAAATGAGGTCAACGGTGGAGTTCAGATCTGAAATTCAATTTCTCATCGCAAACGGGTGCAAACCGCGTGGAATTCACAGAAATTTAGGAG
>JAUKPP010077694.1:0-26460 GCA_032273245.1 Phyllaplysia taylori
TCTCTCTCTCTCTCTCTCTCTCTCTCTTCTTTCTCTCTCACTCTCTCTCTCTCTCTCTCTCTCACTCTCTCATCTCTCTCTGTCTTTCCCTGTACGCATACACACACACTCACTAACTCACTCTCTTGCCCGCTCTCTCTCTCTCTCTCTCTCTCTCTCTCTCTGTCTCTCTATGGAGTGGCTGGTGGTGGTAGTAGTAGTAGCAAAGATAGTGTAAACCCTACGGGTAGAGTATCTTTGGTAGTAGTAGTAAGTAGTGGGTTATTTATAGAGGCGCCAGCCTCAGCTGTTTTAGCCTATTTTAGAATGGCTGGTGGATGATGGGGTGATTTGCACTCCTTCGACGTTTTTCATTTTTCAATAAGCCTACATGTCATTGTATTGTTTTAAAATATTTATGTGTTAGTAGGCCTACAACAATATTATACCTTTTCTCCCACTCCACTCCTTGGCATTAAACTGAATTTATAGCGTTGACCGTTCTATAGTAGCTATACAAAATGCCTTCTCTTTCTCTCTTGCTCTCTACCTTTACCTCTTGCTGTCCAGCTAGTTCTTTCTCCTTCTGTCTATTACTATTCCTCTATCTGTACTTGTCTCACCCCCGCCCCTCAATCTGTCTTCCTCTACTTGTTTTCTCTCTCAACTCTCCAGATCCCTGTCTCAACGGTTCCATCACGTTTTCCTCCTAAAAACATCGGCGTCTCCATAACTAATTCTTAGCACGTTGAATCTCCATAGTGTAGCAAAACAATAATAAAGCAAACGAAAAACAAAATGGATGGCTGGTGCTCGCTCTGTTGTGATCATACGTTCTCTCTCGTTCTTTCTACGTGCTACAACTATCCGAGTAGCAATATACTTTCTGTCACTGAAATTACCTTACAGTGTTTATTGTGCCGTGAAACCTTACAAGCAAAATAAATTGCCTTCATGTTCCCGACACAAAATAAATACCCAACACCGCCTCTGTGGCCTTGGGAGTTCAGACTTCTGCAACAGGACCATAAGAGTGTAGTTTTGATCAACATAGAATTAATGACAAAGTCGGAACTTGATAGAACGTGGACTATGGGACCAGAGCTAAATTCACTATTACACTATACATACCTCCATCCATGCCCTCAAATTACCTTTACGTTTTGCTACTAGATTTGCGTCCCTTGTAATACTGTAAGGTCATTTAAGAGACGGGCTATTTTTTTTTACCTTGCCTGTCAGGGTTGGGAGAGGAAAAAATCTCAGCAGCAAAAACCCGCAGATCGTCCTCACGCGGGATCGATCTCGGGTCTTCCGCTTAATAGGCGAAGAGTCTAACCATTACACCTCAGCGCCGGCTAAATCATCTAATAGTATAGTAGTATCGATAATCTATTAGAACATCAGCATGACTTAAAATAGTTAATCGGTTAATACCGCAATAAGTATTGCATTTCTTGCGCGCCTGTATATATATAATGAAGACATATATAGGGCCTATTATATTACATGACCCCCTCCCCTTTTCCCCCCTGAAAGCAAGCTCTGTGCTTTCATAAAAGATATAGTCGGAAAGAAAAGAAAGGGTGTATTCTTTGACAAATCACTTCTTCAACGTATTATGGACGTCAACCACAGACAAATTCTTGTATGAATGCAGAAGGACCAAACAGATTGTAAAAGGTTACACGGCTGATGCCTCGTAGACCTGCAATGATACAGCCCGGACCCGCAGATTGTTGAGAAATGTGTAAACCGCGGGGTGGACACTAGAAATTATCAATACTATTTCTTTTTATTGCTCTTATTTGAATTATTGACTTGCTTTGACTTAACTTATGTCTCGGTCCTTGGGAAACAAGGGGCTACAGCAACACTCCTCAATCGGTGCCGAAATGACATTATAGTGTCGATGGAGCCGTAAAACCCCAAACAAACAAACAAACCAACACTCCTCCAATGGACAGGTTATGGGAGATCCTCTTCAGTTGCTCCAGCTGGCTTTATCTCCCCTTCAATGCTTCTGCGCCAAGTCTGTTTTAGTTACCCTACTTTCTGTATTATTATCATTTTATTGTTGTTATTATTATTATTATTATTATTATTATTATTATTATTATTATTATTATAATTTTCTTTACGATGGCCTCCACAGTGACGCAGTACTGCAAGTCGCCAGCGTGTGTTCAGGCCGCAGGTTCGCTTCTCTCGGGCGTGGATTGGTCCGTGAACCCATGCTCCAATTTCTACAAGTTTGCCTGCGGCCAGTGGCTGAGGACGCACCCGATCCCGCGCGGGTATCACCACTGGGACAGGTTCCAAGAGCTAAGTGGAAACAATCTCTACGTGCTCAGCAATCTTATTGGTACGTATACATATAGTTCGTGGTTTCTGTGTTTTGCCGTTATAGCCAAAGAAGGTGACGCCTTATATAAATAAAGTGGCTTCTATCTCCACAAGCAACGTATTAGTATGCGCAGTAACTTTAATGGTATGACGTCTGTTGTCTGTGTGTAAAAGACCAATTCCATAGCAGCGTATTCTGTATGCTCATTGGACCCTTCAATTTTTGGCCTCTGTGTTTTGCCAAAATAGCCACACACACAAAAAAAATGGAGCCTCTAGAGATGTAACCTTAGCTTCGGTTTGTTTTTTCGTCGAAAATACCGTGAGTTGAATATATGGGATATCTTATCTTTCAGCAATTTGAAGTCACATTGTAGCCTCGCAAAAATTTGGAGGTAGCAGGCCTACAAAAAAGAACAAAGTTAACGATAAATGACACCCAACTCCACAAGAGGCCAATTTTGTAGCAATATAGTATGCTCAGTTCAGTAATCTCATGGGTAGGGCTTATGTAGTTGTGGTCTCTGTGTAGGTGTAAGGGACTAATTTGTAAGGATCTGTTACTTATGCACGTCATGAGGGCTTTGATAGATCTAAATTAAAAAAAAGGTTAAAAGCCACTAGTCTGGAGTCTGCGATGCCAGTCTCTGATATGTTTAATAAATTACTCATGAATTAGGCCTACATACTTTTTCATACATTTATTTTAACTCTTTTCCAGATTCCAATACGCAACCCTCGTCTGCTGCCAATAAGACAAGGACTTTTTACAAGAGCTGCATGCAGACGACGTCTGAAGACCGGCAGAAGATCTTGCAGCAATTTGCCGCCATCTTAGATGAGAGCGGTGGGTGGAGTCTTAGCGAGAATGACACAATCTCGGACTGGACGCTACTGGTGAGTGACGTCGTGGTGTTATTGTACAGTCGAACCTGACCAAGACGACCACTCATTGTCCAGAAGAAAAGTGTCGCCTTAGGCAGGTGGTCGTCTTGGACAGTGTTATTATAAATCCTTTCCACCCTTTTCGTCTATTTTTCTATATAAATCTTCTTCTTTTTTTTAAATGGGGGGTTTTGTGTTCGGGCTCCAGACGTTATTACTGAACCGATTTCGATCATTTAGGGCTTAAAAAATTCGCCTCGATCTCAACTGTGTGCTTTGCTGGTGTAATCCATAACAAACCAGCGTTTACATGCTATCATTTTTTTAATTTTTGAAAAAGTTCGTTCTCAACGCTATGTTTTTAACTTCTCCATACTTTCATTATGAAAGTGGCTTTCAGATCAAGTGCTTAGATGTGCGTTTCTGGAAAATCTGAAAAATTGCGCTCCTGGGTCTGAAGTTCTAGGGGAATTGGGAGAAGTCCCATACCGTAGGCTAGTGAAAATTGAATCAGCAGTGCAGAAAGAGGAAGAGAGAAATAGCCGGGAGGGGGGATGGGGAGAGTAAATAGTAAGGAGAAAGAGGGAGAGGGAAGGAAATAGAGAGAGAAAGAGATTAAAGAGAGAGAGAGAGAGAGAGAGAGAGAGAGAGAGAAGGGGTGAGGGAGGGAAAGGAAGATGGAGATAGAGGTCGGGATGCGGGTTGCTAATAGTATTTTCTTTTATCATTTTGAAAATTGAATCAGCAGTACAGAAAGAGGCAGAGAGCAATACAAGGGGGGGGGGGGGGGTAAATATTACAGGGAAGGAGAGGGATGGAACTGGACAGGAAGAGGTCGAGAGAGGGGGAGAGGGGAGGGAAAGAGAGATGGAGGGAGAGGTCGGAAGGCGGGTTGCAAATAATGTAACTTATAAAACATTTTTTGCATAACCTTCATTTTAATAAATGCGGAGGAGGTGAGAGAGGGAGAGGGAAGGAAATGGAGAGAGAGATAGAGGGAGAGAGAGGGGGGGGGGAGGGAGATGGAGGTAGAGGTCGGGATGCGGGTTGCAAATACTTTAATTCTTTTAACGTTTTTAGTACAAACTTCATTTCATTAAATGTTCATAACTTTTTGTACGCTCGGAGAACGTGGGCTGTACTAGTTAAATGTATTATATAGGACCTTTCTGAAAAATAGACGTAAAGGGTGAAAAGGGATGTGGTCGCTTGCACAGGATGTCGTCTTAGACAGGTGATCGCTAGCGCAGGGTTGGATTGTACTTCTCTAACACATGATGTCCAGAATATTTTTTTTCTACATTCTTTCCTTGTGGCAACTCTTGAAATATCCGGTGCATTCAGCATGGCGTAATAAGTTAGTGCTGGCAGTCAAAGTGTCACGTATCTTGCTCGCACTGGTATTGTTGTCTTTTTTCTTATTACTTCGGCTATCTCTCCAATTAAATGCATGAAAGCATTAATGTTGCAAAAGCGTGTCTTGAACCTTAAGTGAGCGAATAAGAAAAATGAAAGACATACGCTTATGTGGGACTGTGAGAGCATGGGTGGCTATTTGGAGCAGCCGACGAGCAAACATCCCATTCTACAGATGGAGCATAATGCAGACCATCTTTTATCTTTTTCTGTTGGGCTGAGACTTGGACGAAAAGAAAATACAATGTACTGTCCCCGGAACAGGGCAAGGTGAAAGGTCGTATGCTCCCTCTCCCTTCTTTCTCCATATCTCTCTAAATCGGTTCTCAGCAGTATCCTATCTCATTACTCTGTGAGTATTTTCCTAGAATGCATCAGTTCACTACATGTAGTTCATTCCCCTATACGGTGCTTTCACTAGAATATCCCCGGATTTCTTTTAGAGGGGCCAAGGCTGCTGCCTCAATGCATTTTGAGTATGGTGTGTGTAATAGAATAGCACGTGAAGCTTTAATAGTTGTAGTAGAATTTTATCAACATTGATAGTGACAGTTTTACAACTATCAAAGCCTCACATGCAATCTATTACAGTGTGTAGAGTGAGATGTTTTGTGCATCTACAGCATCATGTGCTGCAGGGGGGGGGGGGGGGCACCATGCACGCTGCGCTTGCAGTGCACTGAATCAGCACTTTTGCCCCTCTCTAATAAGGAGAAAGCCCTGAATTCTTCAAGTTGAGGTACGCTATACTTATATAGTTAGGGACAACTCCATAAGAACTTGATCTACCTATTACATGTACTATCATTATTCTGTATCTCCACTTCAGATGGGCTTGGAGTCGATACACCGCCGAGGTGCTTGGCCGTTCTTCAAGATCTCAGTGGAGGTGGATGAAAGAGATCCCACACATTTGCACATTATCAAGGTGAGCCTTCTGTAGATTATACAACATTGCTGTCACGTCACAGTTTCAGTTCTTACATTTAGTTGATTTAGCCTCTAAGCAGACTTAAAATGTTTGGGGTATTTTTTAATAGAAGTTGTTTTCGAAGTTATATAATAAAGACATTTGATTCATTGTGAAATACATTTTATGTCATACGGGTAGGCTATGATATATTTTTAATAAATATTTACGTCGATTTCTAAGCAATAAGCTTATACAAAAATTAGGACTAATTATGTTAGCTCTTTAAAATGGTGTGACAATCATTCTTAGCTGCTTCTGATAAGTGTGTCTTCTGACAGACTCTGTCACTTACGTGAAGTTGTAAAGAAAAATTATGCTTTCCTTTGAAGTTGTGAAATGCCTGAGGATGGTCGTCGGGCGCTCTGGTGTGATCTGCTCTTTTTCTGTTTTCAAGTGTTACTGTGTGTGTATTACCGGCACTGTGGTGTATCTTTTTGCCTGTTATGCGGAAAACCCGAGTTCAATCTCGAGCTCGGACGATTTGGAATATTTTTTCTGCTAGGATTTTTTTCCCTCTCAGCCTTGGTTGGCCCTTACAGGCAGGATCGAAGTAGCCCGTCTTTTAAATCACCTTAAAATGTTGCAGGGTACGTAAAAGGGGTAACCAAAGCAAACCAAACCATGTGTATTGTCCTATTCTATTTCCTGGTTCTGACATTACCTTGCATCTTGGATAATGCCGTAAAACTCAACTAAAAAAACACAACAAAGATGTTTTATCCACTTTACACCTCTTTCCCCAGATCGATATCGGAGACACAGGGCTCCAGTCTGATCTGCTTCCATACATCAACAGCAGTCAGGACACTGGTGGCAACAGCACGAGCTCGTATGCCCTCAAGGATGCAGCAGAGGTGAGTTTCTCGACCGGGAATAATCATGCTTCTCTAATGTTTTGAGGATTTTTTAAATATATTCAGGTACCGTATTCAGAGAAGGAGAAATTGCAGTATTCATGAATTAACATTACGCTGCAACTGGGAATATCAATTATGTCAGTGGCATGGTTTTAGATTTGTTCTTCTAAAAGAATGAAAAATTGATGTAACTGTCAAGTGTTCGCAACTGGGATTAGCATTTCTGTCAGTGTTCGCAACTGGGAATAGCGTTTCTGTCAGTGTATTATTTTGTGTTTCTAAATCCATTGTTGGGAGAGTATGAAATCAAAATAGGCCTAATTGTAAATTGTTACAGAACTGGGATATCATTTGTCGTGGTGGTGTTTTTTATCGTTCAGAGAGTTGGAAACGAAAACAGTTTTAGGAGGGGGGGGGGGGGGGATAAAAACGTGTGCAATGTGATATTGATTTAAATGTGAATCAGCTTTTACTCTTCAGGTTGCACACACTTTCTTCTGTCATGCATTATGGTGCATACTCTCTGGGTACATACTGGTGTGCAAAAGTATCTGGCACTTAGTTTTGAGTCTGTATCTTTTGTTTCCCTGTGAGCTGAGCTACAAAACTGCAAAGACACAAGAATCACCCGGTTGCATGTCTGCCAAGGTTTCTGGACATTATAGTACAGTTACAATATTTTTTCGCGGGAATTTTCTAATACGAGTAGTTCTATCTTCAAGTGCTTTCACGCTTACAAAAAGGTGTCGGTTGAATGACGAACGACAATCTCGCTTTCATCATTTGCAATCTGTTTTCCATGTCAGTCAGATCACTTTTAGTAGGCCTATTTCCATACTTCTCGTAAATGTACATTAAATCTCTTTAAACTTGTTGAACAGGCCTGTGTGCCTACGCCAAACACTCACAGCACTAAACACACTTGGCTATGTCTGAAAAGTCGAGTTGTTTCCTCGGAGGTAAATTCTGCCTTTGTCTTCACCAAAGCAGCACTTACCGCACGAATTTGCTATGAATCAAAACCCACTTCGTAGCAGAAAACAAATATGGTGCAGATCAGTGTTCAATAAAAGTTAATGGATGGTTAAATGTGTCAGCAGTAGTAATAGGAATTGAAAAGTCAATAAGCTTGACACTTTTTTACAGGTTACCAGCCATAACTCATCAAGATCTTTGAATTTTTCCACGCGAGGACACGTCATGTCTTTTGCTCTTATACACTCAGCATGCATTTCGCTGAAAAAATAAAAGATGCAGCTCAGCTAATGGATTGCATTCAACCATCCCGGAAGAAATTAATGCCAGAGGACATTGACCCTTTTCTTTTAGGATGCGAGTGCAAGCGGGTTATGGGCAGTTATGGCGGGCACATTTTGCTTTCTTCTTCTTTTTGTGATGTTTCGGAAGAAAGATTCAACGAGTCTCTGTGTAAAGCTCTTGGAACTTACACATCAATGTTACTTAGCAGAGTGCAATCATAGGCACTATAGATGGCACAATACAACTCGGAAGGCTTATCAAAAAACTTTCCGAGGGTTATAGGTTTTGTGGTGCAGCTACCACAGAATCCAAAGATAATGTAAGATATGTAAGCCTATACATTTTTATGTGAGTGGTACAGTTGTTTGTGGAACTGAAAAGGAGTTTTGACAACTCTCAATATGGATATATGTAATTCAAGTTTGTCTTTTTACTTTCCAGCTGACCAAGTTATTCATGGATGAGACAAAGCATCTCTTCACATCATTCGGAGCAACTGACCCTGAAGCCACCTCATACGCAGAGGCAGTGGTGAACCTTGAGAAAACTGTCACTTATGTAAGTTTGCTTTCCTTTGCTTTTTGTTTTACATCAATTGAACAACTTTAAGTTCAATTAAGAGGCATGCTTCTTGACGCTGCTAGTCATGGCTAACCTGGGCTGAGAGGGACACAATATCCCATCAGAGACATGAGATGTTTGTCCAACATGGGAGTGAACTCCCGTCCTCTGCATGGTATGTGATTGATCTTACCATTACATCACAGACACTGGTACTTATGTAGATATCTCTGAATAGCATTAGTGTCACAAATGCACAACGTATAAATATTTCATGCATGTTGCTTCAGTATTCTGTACTTGTCTTGTAATATTGCTATGCTTGCAATTTGATCTTACAAAAAATATTCATGATATGGAATACATGTATTAATGATATATTGCTATTGAAGTATTGGCCATGCTTCATTACAAAATCATTTAGATTTCCAGCCATTCATGCACTAAGTTTAATGATCTAGATATTAATCCATACATATAAATCTCTTGAAAATGGTCTGTCAGAAAGACCTGACATATGAAAAAAATATATAATATATTCTTTTTACCCTTGAAATAATGACAGAGACATTATGTTTGTTTTATGACTGCTCCGTGGTCATTTGCATGAAGAAGAATTAGTTCAATATTGCGCATTCATAATACATCCCAATCTGGATGGCCTTCAAACAAACTTGATTTTTTTTTCACAAACGGTTAAACGGAGTAAACTTAAATTTTTACTGTATGAGGAAAAAAAGCCTGTTTCTACCTTTTCAATACTCGTTCCACGATATTATGCTCTAAATGAGGGTCTCTGTTTAAAAAAGACAGATTTCAGGACATTTTTTATAGTATTATAATATGTTGTTTTATCACTCTCTCGTACACTACAATGTCTTGCGATCTGTCCAGATAAGTCTTGTGTCGCGGATCCTAAAATAGAGATAAGCCCTGCAAAGTCAATTTGGTTTTTCAAAAGGTTTTTTTTATTTTTTTATTATTATAGTAGGCTATCTGAAACCGTTTTAAGAACTCAGTGTTTTGATTATGGGTAAATGACAAAACTGGATCAACTTGTTTCTTAACATTTACACACGTTTGCTGAAGAGCAACTGCCAAGAATACATTGAACAATTATAAAGCCCTCTTTCTACCCTTTTCCGTTCTCGCTTTGGGCGTGCGGTTGGAAAAAATCTTAACAGCCATATTTCAGCACCTAATTAGACTAGCAAGATATTTTTTTCACCATGTGAAAGGGAAACAAACAGGCGTTCGGGTGATATCAATAACTATGCATAGCCAAAATTTGACGTAGTACGACATGATTATGTTAAATGAAGAAGCACATCAGGGTAGAGCAAACTACTATGTGGTTTCATCCATTAACTCAGTTTGGTTATAAGACCATACCTTAGCCTTCATGAATCTCTTGTGCGCTAAGCACTATAGGCCCTACCTACCTACATCCTAGCCCTCAAATTACCTTTACGTTTTGTTACCAGTTTTACGTCTCTTGTAACACTGTAAGGTCATGTAAGAGGCGGGCTATTTCGACCCTGACTGGCCAATCCGGGGTAAGAGGGATGAATCCCAGCAGAAAAACGTGTAATCGTCCGCACATGGGATTGAATCAGGGACTCCGCATGATAGACGTAGAGCCTAACTATTACACCACAGACGCCGGTCACTAACTCCATGATGTGCTTTTATAGTTTATAGACTACTGAATTGTTGTGTTTGATAGTTTTTACGTTGTTTTAGGCCAAAACCTCAATACAAAAAATGGTGTATTAGATTGGTCATAGGGTATAATTGTTTCCTCACCAGGCCACCCAGGGTTACCATCACATACATGACAGATTCAGCCTCTACAATGTGATGCCAATCAAACAACTGGAAGCCAATTACACAGCAGTAAGTGTCATTAATCACTATATTAGTTGTATGGAGCATTAATCTTTTCTTTTTTTTTTATAGATTATGTACTTGCATTTAAAGTATTACCTTTGTCTTGTAGAGATATATTTTGATATAGTCCAAAATGAAATAGATTTGGTTCGAAATTGTTCTTGTTTTTCTCTTGAACTGAAGGTATCCAGCAAATTTACATGGTGCAATAGGTGACCTAGGTTACTATAACTTAAGATTGTAACATGTCCACATGTATTGACGAATTGCATACTTTAGGTTTCTGATTTGTCGTTTAAGCTTTTCCAGTCTTGTGGTGTGCATTCAAAATGTAATGCTCTTGGTAATATACAGTACCTGGAGCGAAATGTTCAACTTTCAGCAGTATATTAAAAAAAAGTTGATGATTTCATTTGTTTGTAGCCTACTGATGGGCCTATTGGGTGCTCTTAAGTTTTTGTTCACAGTTTTAGTACTTTGTTAAGATGAACTTGATTTTCAAAATAAAGCAGAGAATTACTTATTTGTAATATGTATGCTTTTTTTCTTCAGATCAATTGGGTGCAGTATTTCAGTTCCATGGGCTTCCGTGTGGATGGAGATACAGAAGTTGTGGTGCTTCATCCTGACTACATGACAAAGATTACCAAACTGTTACACGACTATTACCATGGTTCGGTGGAGAAAAAGAGGTGAGGACCATGAGTTTTATAAAGGATATGTACTAGATTAGAATTATCATTATTGCATGAAATGAGCCACCCCCTTCCCCATTAGGTATGGCACATTATCTCTAACCTACACCATCACCCTGATTCTAATCAGGCATCTCTCCCACTGAACCCCAAACTATAAAATTATGTTGTTCCCTAAAAATACATGATCAGTGTACCTTAAAAATGGCACAGGCTATTTCCTGTCCCCTTTATACTGTCTACTGCCACCCTCTGGGTCTACTCTACTGCCGGTACTAAACTCTTGTAGTAGCATACGTGCATGCCAGTGGTATGTTTCTAACCATTTCTGTCTTTGGTGTTTTTCAGGGCTTTGAGAGACTACTTGGCAGTCAGTCTGATCCGTTCCTACAAGCCCTATTTTGATAAATCCTTATTTGAGATCAAAGAGACAGGTATGTCCACTACTTGGTTTTTGTTCTTATCATTGCTAACTAATAGTGTCTGTGGGGAAAACTTTTTTGTTTTTGGCAGCTTAGCACTAGCACATGTCTCACAACTTATCAG
Source organism: Phyllaplysia taylori (assembly GCA_032273245.1). Taxonomy (NCBI): domain Eukaryota; kingdom Metazoa; phylum Mollusca; class Gastropoda; order Aplysiida; family Aplysiidae; genus Phyllaplysia; species Phyllaplysia taylori. The sequence continues at coordinate 11,409 of JAUKPP010077694.1, forward strand.
GAATTTTATATATTTCTTGGCCCTATTCCAGTCAAGTAAGGGGTGCTTAGGAATTGAGAATTGAATTGAATTCCTGTGTTTCGAAATAAGGCCCTTGGCCACAATAGACATTCAAACAATCAATGTCAATTGACTCTTGATTACCTCATTTACTAGGCAACATTTTAGATTACCATATCCACAATATTATTTCAAATTGTGACATTCAATAGACAGAAAACTACATTTATCGCATCCAAATTCAATTGACAAAATTTCAATTGACCACATTCAGTAGAAAATATCTGAGATTACCACATCCAAAGACATTTCAAATTACTTAACTCAACAGATATGCTAATACTTTAGATTCTCACATTCAATAGGTAGTATTTCAATTTACCACATTCAGCAGATGACCTTTCAGATTATGAAAAATGCATTGAAAATCACTTTCCATTAATGTTCAAATGTAAGCTTTTTTTTTTATGAAGCCTTGTAGTGAATTTATCCTGAAAAAAAAATTAAATAGCCTACAGTCGAATGATAAGTCACACATTAAACTTTGCAACATAATTATTTAGATTAGGCTACTTATTTACAAAGGGAGTTCAAAGCTTGAAGTTACATAATATTTGGGGTTTCTTTCTACAGAGGAAGATGAAATAGAAGAGAAATGGAAAAGATGTACATTTTACACAAACAAAGCTTTGGGTTTCTCTACTGGAGCGATGTATGTGAAAGGCACAAACTCAGAAGGCAGTGTTGAAAAGGTAAAGCAATTTGTTGTTTTTGGGTGTCTTTTATGTGAATTGTGTGCATGCATGTGTGTGTATGTGTATGTTAACATGTTTTTGTGTGTTTGTCTGTGTGTGGGGGAGGGGGGGGGGGGTGCTTGTGTGTGTTTGTGCCGGTGAGATTTGGATTGTCAATAATTCTTATTCCATTATTTCATGAGACTTATTTTATATGAAAATGATAGGCTTTTAAAAAATTATGAGGCTCCTTGAGCATGGCATTTTTATTGCAATAGCCCCTACACATAGAAGGCTTACAAATTATTTTTTTTAGAAAAATAAACAGTTTCAGAAAATCATTCAACTGAAATCTGTTTCTTTCTATCAAGTCATTAGGGATTATTTCACAAAGCTGAATGCATTGATGGAAATTTTGCTGACTTTCACTTCTATACAATTTTAATATCGGACACGAAAGCTGCAAAAACACCATATAATAAAGTTAAAATAAAGTTACAGCTATGATACATGTATTATTACAATTACATGCTCAGGTTTTCATTACACATTCTATCCGTCTGCTCCATCGCTGCTTTTGCAACCCTCATGCCATGCATTATTGATAAGATCATCTATTTGTGCAAAACTCAAGAGAATTGGCATAAAATTTCATACAAAAAATAATTGAGAATGAATTTTTCTTTTACCTGCAGATGGAAAAGCTGATAACATACGTCAAAAACGCATTCAAGGACTACTTGCTCAGTAAATATTGGATGGACAAGAAAACTCGTAAACGAGCTGAGGCAAAGGTAGGGGAATTTCCTCATTAGTCTTTGCATATTAAGCTGTTTTTATTTTCTGATAAATCTCTCTCTATTTTTGTCGTTATAAACAGTCTTACTAATGCATCCAAATGGAGTAAATATTGTAACAGTGCACAAAAATAGGAAGTTCGATCAATATTCAGTTTTATGTGTTTGGTACATAAAAAAGATAAATGGAATTATAATTTTCAAAATTCAATCCGTGTTCTTTTCATTTTTGTCTCTATTACTGTGTTAGATTGTGTGGACTTTTGAAAAGGTCATTACATGATTGAATGTAGGCTATTAAAAAGAACAACGTATGAGATGTTTGTTGTTTCCTTCAAAATGATTATTGAGCTGATTTTGCTCATGATGGACTGAGATTTCACTTCATCTCTAGAATTTTAAAAGCTTGAGTAGTAAATGGATATATTTGATAACATTTTTTCTTACTTTTTCTTTTCTCAGGTGGATGCTATCATTGATAAAATCAGCTACCCGTCCTACATTTTGAATGGAACGTTCCTTGATAGGTACTATGACAATGTGAGTAGGTTTTTGTCACTTCTCTTTGTCCTTGAAATTATTATAAGCTAAATTGTTTTTCTTTGTATTGCACCAATATAAAAGTTCTAGGTTTGTCTTTGATTGAAGGCTAAAAAAAGCCAAAAATTCTGGCACCTCTATAAACACCTAACTTTAAACTAACTAATTTTAAACTAACTATCCTCTGATTGAGTGATTGCATAGAAATTGTTTCACAACTTTCATAGCTTTTCCATCCATAGTATCATGGTCCCCGTAATGAGAACAATCTTGAAATTTACCAATTAGTAGCTGTGGGAGACATTGATACACAATATGTATAAATATGTTTTGATTACAGAAATATGTAGAGAAAAACATCACACACCACAACCTCAATAAACCGCATACCATAATTTTAGTGATGAGTGTAGAACTTGTTCATCATTAAAATTATGGTATACTGTTTATTGAGGTTGTGGTGTGTGATTTCTTTTTCTCTACATGTTTCTATACTCCTATCACCACCCTGTTTGAATCTGATTGGATCCCTCACAATACCATCTCCGTTGGAGAGCCACTCATCTCCTTATCCACATTACAGAAATAAACATATTTATGAAAAAAACGAATGTAACTTTGTATTCTGAACTTTCATAAGTGTGCCTTGCCATTAACCTCATAGCATAATGTAGCTATTACTCCTCAATTTTTCAATGCTGAAATATTCATTCTTTTTCCTTGCCCCCTCAGTTCCAAGTGATCACAGGGGACTGGTTTTCTAATTTGCTGTCCTGGCGCAGATTTCTGATGGGAAACATGAATATAGACTTACTTGCAGTGCCTGACAGAAAGACAAGGTATTCTAGATTGTTTCCTATTTCTTTTGTATAGCCTACCAATGAACTAATGGCAACAAATTTTTCCTGCTTCATAGCAATATTGATTTGAAACTCATGAAGAAATAATAGATTTTTATTTTCGTCAAGAAGTGTATACAGCAGAATTGTTAAATTTGTCATGGCTTCAATTCGAAGAGCAGAAACCCAAGTAAGCCTATGTACTAGACTAGCAATGGAAAAGTAAAGGACTGTTAAACACTGGTAGTAATTACTGTCAACATAAATGTGAAACATAGGGGGTTACTCTTGGGCAAGCAATTAACAAGGATTGTTGCTATCAGATTTTTACAGTGAATAATGAAATACATGAAATAATGAAAAGAAGAAATCATGATCATTTCTTTGTCTATTCCCTCCACCAGCTGGCTGCGTCCGCCTGTGACAGTCAACGCCATCTACTCACCCATCAGGAATGACGTGCTGTTTCCTATTGCAATGTTCCATTTACCTTTTTACATTCCTGATGGCCCGAGGTGAGTTACGGTACAGCCCCATGCAGTGGGCCACAGGTCTAGAACAAAGAAGAGTAAAGTAATTCGATTAGGCTACTTTTAAAAAAAAAGGAATTTACTTTATTTATTACTGTGGGGAAATCCAAAGATTTCAAGGTCAGCACTGTCATTTATCATTTGTCCAAGTCATATTTTTGTAATTTAAGAAGAGAACTACAACAACTATAGCTCATGCCCTCAAATGTTTCATATAACCACATTGCATATTAGAGAACTATTTATAACAGGTTTTTTTCAAGGGTATTGCTGATAGAATAAGACCCTGGGGTTTTAATCAGACAACCAGTGAGAATTACCAAAAATGACTTGAGTAAAGTTGGAATGGCTGTGACAATATTTTATAGATAATTGGATGATTCTCTTTTGTAAAAGACACAAATGAAGTATTAAGTGGAAAAGTAGGCTCCTAAGGAAATATTGTTATTGGCCTATTGTCCAAAATCTTGTATACTTTTTAAAAACCTTACTTCGATCTAAGCAGCTCTCTGCCTTGAAAAGAATAAGTTGTAATTTTTAATGCTATGAGCTATTTGATATTGATGTTACTTATACAATATCAACTAAACGAATTTCAATCATTCTATCATTTCGAATTCTTCTTAAATTCTTATTCTCGAGTTTTGGATCACAAACATGAACATTTAACAATGCAGAGAAAAATTGTCTTTGGGTTTTTTATTTCAGCGCTGTCAATTTTGGTGCCATGGGCTCCATCATAGGTCATGAAATCACTCATGCCTTTGATTTTCAAGGTAAATAGACTTGTACATAAGAATGTTAATATTTACATTTTTAGCTCTCTCCTCGTGCTTAGATGAGTGTAACCAATTGTCAAGAAATGTTAGCTATGTGTCATGCAAGGTGAGCTGACAAATTGACATACACGAAGGACGTTTGCAGCCCTACAAGTTGGTAGAGAAATTGTGTTGCTAGCTTTCTTTGTTGAAAAACTATTGAGGTATGCATATGAAGGGTGGGGAAAAATACGTTATTGAAAAAATCAAGAAAAGATTTACTTTGGTGTGTCATCCCAACCTTCTTCACTGTTTTCATCCTTCTTGTTTACTCCTCTACTGTCTGCACAACATTTCTGCGAAACAAAGGCCTTCCAACCCACAGAGAGGAGTATGGAATCTCTGTGCTGATATGACTGTCAAGTACAGTAGTCCCTGCCTAAATGTACACCAGGGGCGTTTGTGGCCGAGGAGGTCCCGGGTTCGAATCTGGGAGGTTCACTAGGATTTTTTCTGACTCTTCATGGCTCGGATCCCCGTCCTATCAGAGATGGACATAAAATTCTGAGCTTCCGCCTCATAAATAACCTTAGAGTCTTGCATGGGGCGTTAAACCAAAACCAAAAAACTAAATATACACCAAATAAGTGCACGCTCTGCTCAAAGGTATGCTAACGTTATGCTTATGACGGATATTTTACTATATTATTTTTGTGTATTAATGCACACTCTATCTAAATGCATATTTTGCAGCCCTCCCAAGCAACGTGCATTCAGGTGGAGACTACTGTATAAAAATTTCTATTTTAAAATATACTAAAACCAAACAAATGTCATTTTAAAGTCATTTGCATAAGGCCGAATAGTATAGTGCAAAGATTGTAGTGGAGGATTCACCTCTTTGCAATACAAACAGCAAAATGTTTGCATCTTTTAATCATATCTCCCTTCTCCAGGTCGTCAGTACGATGGTCTGGGCAAACTGTCAGACTGGTGGGATGAGCAAACGGCAGAGAACTTTGAGACAACAACCACCTGCATGAAGGATCAGTACAGTGGCATCAAAGTCAGAGGAGTAAAGGTGAGCACACATAAAGTCCTAATTAGTTAAAGCAACAACAGACGACTATATCTACTGCTCTAAAAGTGTTCATATAATATTATGCAAGATGGAAAACTCTCAGCAGTAACAGTCACTTTCTGAGCCTAGAACTAAAAGATTTCTTGGGCAGAATGTCTTCTTTGAGGAGGAGGCATGTCAAAAAGTAATAAATATATGAGTACAGTAGGCCTACTGTTTTAAATATTCGGATCTGGTGTTTAGAAAAAAGAACACATGCATGGAGCTAAAATCTAATTATTCTTATGATCATTGTCATAGGCCTTTTTTTTCTTTTCTCTTTTTTTACTTTTATCTTTGCTAAGTCAATAAAAAATAAACACTAAAATATGAAAGAGTAATCATATTCTAATCGTAGGACGTAATGTTATGTGTTTGTGATGAATAATGAAATGAGCACAAAATAGAAAGACAAACTGAACAGAACCATGCTCTGGCTGTCACATTCTACTTTTGAGCATTGCAATCATTTACATCTCTGTTGAACTTGTAATAGCTTACATCATATCAACAGGTTTATACATTTTCTGACATTGTATCTTACCTTTTACTTTTAGACTAAGAAAAGAAAAGATAATTTCTCACCTTATCCAGTAATGTTTTCCTCCACAGATTGATGGTGACTTCACTTTGGATGAGAACATCGCAGACAATGGTGGCATGCGAGCAGCTATGTTTGTAAGTGAGACATCTGTCATACTGTATTCATGACCCGGATCAATAATCAATACTACCATATGTAGCCTACATCAATATACTGGTTAATGTTTTCACATTACTACTAACAATGAATGACTGCATTACTTGTGTCAGTAGCTATGAGAGTCTCATGTGTACATTACTATAGTGATCAACTTTGTTTCCATTACATTGTTGGTTACAATACACTTATTTCAATTGATCTGAGACTCCCATGTGTGCAATGTATAGTGGTTAATTTTCACCCTAAGCCCAATTTACTTTCTTCCAACAGGCGTACCAGATGTGGATTGACCAGTTTGGAGAGGAGCTTGACCTGCCAGGCCTCAACATGACCATGTACCAGATTTTCTACACAAGTTATGCCCAGGTAAAGATAAACTAGCATAAAATGGTGCAGCCAGCAACTTAAAGTTGTGACAAATATGGAAGTACAGTAGTCTCCACTTAAAATGCATGGTGGTAGGGAGGGCTTGTAAGTATGCATTTACATAAACCAATTAACAAATGTTATTATAAGGGTAATAGAAAAAAAAAACTGTTATATAACAAAAGCTGTTTTTTAGCAGAGAGTGCTATAGTTTGGTTTGCATTTAGGTGGAGACTATGGATACTGTAAATCTCAGGGTTCAAGATGTATTTTGGCCTTATTTCTTCAACTCTATGCCATTTGCCAATATATTGGTACAAATTACATCACAAATCTTAAATTTCGGAAATTTAGAAGAGATGTGTATCAAAAAAATGAAAAGTTGATACAGTGCAAAGGTAAAACGGTTTTTGGTTTTTACGCCTGTTTGTAACACTGTGTGGTCGTTTTAGAGGTGGACTACTTCATCCCTGCTGACTGGCACTGTGGTGTAATGGTTAGGCTCTTTGCCACAGGCACTGGTCTCATCAGAACTTCAACTTAACTGATTTTGTAGTGTAAAATGTAAGAAGGTGTAAGATTATAGAAAAATGATCAACTTAACAGAAAATTAAATCTAGTGTGTTCAGCACAAGCAGGGCTAAATGCATCTGTAAAGTATCCATCTCTTGTTGTCCACAGATGTACTGCAGCAAGTGGACAGATGCCGGTTTGTTCCTGCACCTCCTCACTGACCCACATAGTCCTGGCTCAGCAAGGTAATGGACTTATAAACTGTAGTAGTTTTCCCCTAAATGCAGGGTGTTGGGATGCATTTACATGACGTACTAATTGTATTTAGAGAAATCTCAGAACTTCATTGAGCCCGCTGGTTGCTGAGCTACACTTTCCTTGACCAATTTATTGGTTGGTTGGTTGGTTGATTGGTTGATTTTTGGTTCAACGCCTGTCGCTTAATCTTATGGTCATTTGAGAGGCAGGCCCTTAGTCTTAATGCCCATCTCTGATAGGATTAGAGTCAGAGTCATGAAAACTCAGGAAAAGTTAAATTGAATCTCCCAGGATTCAAACTCAGCCCTCCGCGTTCCGAGACAGGCACTTCACCACCCAACCACAAACACACTTACCAAATTTATGACACTCTGATTTTGACATCTCTCTTCATTCTTTTATCTTTTCCTATCTTACCTTTCTTTCAGTTAATTCAACAAAGGCACACACATTCACATCCCAGCACTTGGTCTTTCGAAGTAGGCCTATCTAAGAATGGCATGGATCAATATTTAATTATTGTGCAGTGGTTTCCGCCTCGGAGCTACTGTGAACATGAGATGAATTCTCTCTCAAAGCATGTCAGTATAAAACGATCTGCTCAGAGTGCCTTGATAAAAAATTGTGGAATACCAATGACATAAAAAATACAGCCATGACATTTTCTCTATAGCCTACTGTTAAGGTGGCTTTTTTCGCTTGGTCATTTTCACGAGAAATATAACCATGCAATATTTTCCAAGTGGAAAGTCATGGAATGATGATAAAATCCTGGCCCAGGAGAGGGAAAAGTGAAGAGTGTTTGTTTGTGGCCTATACCCTGGTCCAGGGTGAGAAAGGCAATGATGATGATGATGATGAATATTATTTTTCCTTCTTCTTTCTTTCCTTGCTACAATAATATTTTGTTACTAGTAACTGAGAAATTCGCAAAAATTCAAACCTTGGGAAATCAGTTTATCTCAATTTCACCAAAAAAAAAGTCCACACAGAAAAAGCACATTTTTACAGTATTTATACATTGAAAATAGCTGAAGACATAAAACAAGGCACAGTGGCTTATACTCTCTATTCTCCTCTTTTGATATTGTATCTTTCATGTGGGTATTTATGTGTGGGAGTGTGTGAGAAAGAGATATGGAGTGAGAGTACATTGCATATTTGTACAGCCTAATACTATGTTATTTTGCGCTAAACATTTCCCTGTTCTTGTCTACAGGGTAAATGGAGTCTTATCCAACAGCCAGACTTTCAGTTGGGCGTTCAAATGCCCCCTGGACACCCCTATGAATCCAAGAGTGAAGTGTGAAGTGTGGTGAAAGAATCATGGCCCTGATCTGAACCAAGTGCAGTGGAATTTGTTCATATTTATCAAATACAAGAAATTTATTTTTAAAAACTTTCTAGACTGTGCAGCTAGTTCAACCAGTTCAACCAGATTTTTCAAGACGCAACTGACTTTTCTGTATATTTATCAATCAGCTAAGCATGGTACTCTACCTTTTTTTTTTTTACCGTGTCTTGGATTTTTACTCATGAAAAAAATCAGGAACATATGGCTGATTTTTCAGAGTGACTGGGAAAATGAAACTGCATATTATAAAAAAGAACATGCTAAGGAAAGCATGAGATGTTTATCTGAACATATGATTTAACGCTTTGTGGTCACACAGCTAGATTGGCCTTCTTGGGCTTGACGCAGATTATATCTGCAGGATAAGCAAGATGGGCAAATTTAAGTCAAGTGACCACAAAATGTTAAATAGTATGCCTATTTCAGCTTCACAAAATTTTCAGTGTGACATTAACTTAAATTGTTTCTGATATTTTTAACAGTAACAGAAATTATGTAATCATAAGGAAGACTTGATGTTAAAATGCATAAACAAAAATACGACCTAGAGCTCCACTTTAAATCCCTGTGATTTAATGTGAGATATTGAGTCGTGAGTGTTCTCATTGCTACAATTACTTGACTATCAGTATACATCCACTGAATGTGGGCACATTCCAATTAAGTATAACTGATGCATGTCTGTTTTGTTTATAGAGGTGAACTAGTCTTGTTTATATAGATTATCCTATGTTTGTCCCAGAACAGTAAAATGTCTGTGGCATATGATTTGTCCATTTTTTTGTGTTGTTGTAATTGTCAATGAAACAGATACGCTCCCTTCAGTAATGTTTCCAATTAGTATATTAAAGCTCTTTTTATATTGTGAATGTTTTGGTTAATTTGGTTGACAAGAAAGCACAAACTACAAACTGAACTGTGTTAGAGGCACAAATTCAAATAACAACAATTATCCTTTAATCATATGTATACATATTGAAGAAAGGAGAGAGAAGGAGCAGCACTGATCTTGACTAACTATGGCTCGTGGTTCACATTAATATTTCAGTTGTCATCCTAAACCTGCTCTATTTCTTCTCGAAATTTCTTTGAAGTCAAATGTGTGAAATGTAAAGGGAAGCGTCCACTTCATCAAGGGATGCACACAACATTTTTTACTTTTGAGATCATTGGTGAAGGAATAGAGCAGTTTTGTGGGGACGTTTTTGAAGCAACAAGAGATTTTTAGTCATAAGTCAATTTTTTTTATATATAGAGACTTGTACATATTCTGATAGTAAAGGCGTGTAGCCTTTCCAGAATTGCAAAATAGTCATTCATAGTTGGTTTTTCTCTTGAAATACACCTACATAGCAGATCTTGTTTTTAGAAAATCATATTTAAAATTTAGGTAGAAAAAAAAATGTGTCAAAAGCTTTGCAAAAATACCAAACAGTCAATACAGATGCAAGTTATTGAATAGAACAGGTGACATTGAGGAATATTAAGAATGCCAAAAGACTTTAAAGCAATTTGTTAATTAGTATTGTCTTAGGGGTTTCACAAAGACAAGAAAAAACACATTGAAGGTCAATTGCTATGGAGCAGATATGTTAAGAAAAATTGGTATAAAGAACACATTGATGACAAAAACTAAGTTTCGAAGAAAATTCAATTTTTTTACTGTTCACCATGAAATCTCCAAAACAATCAGCCGGAATGAGAATTTCTTGTTGCTTCACATTTTAATGAACCATGTAAATAATTTATACTGACCAGAGTCAAAGGTCTGGAGAATTACAAATTGTTTGTTTTTCCTGTTTAAAAAATCATTTTTTGTCCATTTTTTTCATGTTCTCCATTGAAACTACGGTTGTTTGTTGCCTTTCCTCCCTGACAGCAAACTGTGCAGCCTTGCCTACCATGCTTTCCATTTGAAAATTAAAATGCATTGAATACATTCAATTCTTATTCAAAGGACATGGTTTTTGTATTCAATGTGATTTAAAAAATCAAAGAATGGTAGGCTTATGATAAATGAACCTTTATGTATGATCTGATAGATAAGAAGCCATTAAAAAAGAAATGATGCATGAAAAAGTGGCAAATTTTTCTTTTGATTAAAGGTAGTAATAATAAATTGTGAAAATTTTCAATGTATAATAAATCTTCAATCTTTTCCTGAATGTATCGATTGTACAAGGAATATTACTATAATTCACCTCATAAGCTTACATATTATCTAGAATGCCTACTGGGCTCATAGCCAACTTTCCAATTATGAAAATATTGGGTTTTGCAGAGAGGGGACAAGGCCATGGTCGATACCTTCAGATCATATCAATCTCTGAAAAAAGATCTTTGCTATAATTTGTAAATACCACTTCAATGAAATCAAACTTTTTTTTAAATGGCTTTTTATAAAAATCTGCAAAAGTGCCTAATTGACATGTACTGTATGTTGTAATGATCATATCTTCATAATTTATGTAATGTATTTGTATATTTTTCTGGCCGTTCTTAACTAAGCTTAAAAATTTATTTAATGGCATCACAAATGTTATTTTCATGCAGTACTTACTGTTTTTAGGTAGACTGTAGTACTTTTTATTACACTAACAAATTATGAAAACATCTTTTAAATCTAGAAGTGAGCATTTATAGCCCTGACAGCCTTTTCTCTTTGACTGAAAATACCCAATAGTATAGTTATTTCATGAAGACAAATCCTTGCCAAACCGTATTCTATTACATGTACTTAATTGAAAGAATATGTTTGACTGATGGAGAGAATGTCATTCTACCCAATACCAATGCCATGCAAAAGTTTTCTTTGTGTCGCAATGCAATGAAATCAGAAGTGGTCAATGTTGGGGCATAAGAAGTCAATTATTGGCATATTAAGCCTTGTGCATTCCTCTTACCATTGGGATAGAAATCGTTGATTTATCTTTAATATTTTTACCTGAAAGGCAATGATTTTATCCTCATTTCCCATGTCGTTTCTGTCAATGATCCAAAGAATGAAATAAACAATTTCTGCCATATCTTAGTGCATGAAATTTCTTTAGATTAATGTACTTAATACGGAAATTATCTATAGGTTTTACAGTTTTGTAAACTGAAAAGTTAACTGTATGCTTCTTTTCAAGTTAGTGATTTGCAATGTATCTTTGTATAGATGTGGAATTTGTAGCTTAAGCGTTGTCTAAGGTTTTAAAAGCTTTTTAGCGCCAATACTTCTCTTAGACACCCCAGCTCTCTCCAGTTTATCTTATCTACATATCTGTTTTTAATTTATGTACATGTATAGACTATTTTGATGAAAATCCAAAATCATATACAGGTGCACTAACAACTGGTCACATAGATGACCATACATACACATTCTATTCCTGTAGCTGTAGAGATGGGCAACTGGTGCAACTATTTGCACTTATATTATGACTCACTATGTCTATAGATTAAGTTTCCAAATTCATTGTAGGCAAAAACGTTATAGACCAAGGGGCCTCTATAATTATACAACTTTGTAGATCCTATACAAAGATCTTTCCAAATCGAATGTAAAAAAACAAAGAAATCAGAAAAACCTGCCACCATCCAGTAAGCTTATGAAATTGAGGTAAATTAGAGTTTTGTCCTGTGTAGGAATTCTATTAAAAGATGATGTACATTAAAAAGGAGGATATAATTCGCCATTTCATTGAGGGTGCTTATACATCTTCCTTATTTCTTCGCTTATTTCAGCCTTCCTTTATTTTTCATATGAGCTAATGCTGACCAAGAGTGATTTTACTTAAACAAGCATAGTTCTGATTAAAGTAAAGGAAAAATTATTGTTAATGAATGTCATTTTGTCTCCACTAGTATAAGTATCTATAATATTATAAATGATTATGCTCAGCTTCAGCTACTCTATTATTATCATTATTGTGACGATGCCTCTGGTCAAAGATGTATCTGTGATTTTGCGTGATAAGAGTCTATATGATTTACTTGTAGTGTTTTGCTGCTTGCCAATTTGATTATGTGCTGCTGCAAGTATATATCATGACAAGTGTCAGAGGACATTTATCGGAGGCATGGAAAGTTTGCAGTACTAGATAGTAGAATAAAACCAAACTGAGAGAATTAGTTCTTTTTAATAAAGGTGGAAGTAAAAGTAGAAAGAGAGCTAGAGAGATAAATAGGGGGGGGGGATCCAATGGTGTGTACAACGTGTATACCAATGTGTATGTGAGAGAGAAAGAGAGCAAGAATCAGGAGTGGAAGGAGAAAATGTCATTGGTGAATTCAAAAGGACATTGTAATTCTATTTAATCTGCCTGAAGAGGTTGAGGGCTCCAGTCACAGCTGACACTCTGCTTCTCATCGCTCTATACCTGGAGGAGTTGACACCGAGAAATACGATGATTAACAGAGGGGCGGAGCCAAGGTTATTTATTGGTATACTTTGCAAAGATTATGAATGTTTGACATTTTCTCTCTCATTTCTTTTTGTGGAGCCGTGTGGAATGTAGAGTGGAGTGGAGAAGAATGGAGCGGAGGAGAGCAAAGCGGAGCAATATGGAGCAGTATGTCCTGTTGAGCGCAGCAGTGTGGAGTGAACTTGTGTGGAACAGAGTGGAGTGGAGCATTGTGTAGCAAAGTGATGTAGAGACGACAGAGTAATGGGTGTGAAGCAGAGTGATAGGAGAAGAACAGAATGTGGTGGAATGATGTGGGGCGGAGCATGAGATGTTGACTAGAGCCCCGATGGAAACACTGCTTTATTTTGTCTCCAATTTTCCAGGCAAGTCAAGCCTTGTGACTTCTCTTCATCATCCAGGCTGGTATTCTTAATCCATAAAGTTTATTTTATAAAGAAGTGTAAGATTAATGAATGTAAAACAAAATGTTCCTAAAACAAAGCCTAATTGGGTCATTTTTTGGAGTTTATAGGTAGGGCTTTGATGATTCAATCGACAATAAAGCAAGATATTTTTAAGTCCAATTCACAAGGAATTCATTTAGTTGTAGTGCTGTCTATAATATGAACACTGCACTAAAGGCCAGATCCTAAAGTAAATGGATTACGAATACCGGCCCTGGTGAACAGTAGATGTTGTGACTTGACTTATGGAAGAATTTGAGATGGAAAAAAGCTACTCAACATAATCTTAGCACTTTAAGTACTTTGACTATTGATTGGCTTCATAATTATTTTTTTTAAAGGATAGGAAATGGTATATCAAGATTTTTATGTTTGACGACGGTTTGTCTTCCACAACGAATTGTGTACATACACGCTGGATACTGTTTTCCATTTTATCAAGCATTGTTTGTCATTTTTTCCCCTTAAGATGTTCATTCATTCTTCATTTATTTACTTATTTTAAGAATCAAAAGGCTGAGTCACTGTTCAAACTTCACATGAAAATAACACTTTAAGTGATTTCAAATAAATATTTGGTAAATCTATATTGTGTTTGCACTTTGCAAATTGCAGATTTCATTTCTATTTTTTTCTTGTATTGGGTTTTTGGGGGGTTGGATGCTTTTTAGTTGTTTGTTTTTGTTGTTGGGTTGTTTTTGTTTGGTTTTGTTTTGGGTTTGTTTGTTGTTGTTGGGTTGTTGTTGTTGTTTTTTGGGGGGGGGGGTTCAAACTGCATCGCACTGGACAGTCAGACTGGCCCAAGAAGAATGCGCTGGTTGGTTGGTATTTTAATTGGACATCCCTTGCAACACTATAAAGTCATTTAAGAGGCGCGATATCCAACATTTATGTCCATCTTCTATAGGAAGCAGGTCATAGAAATGAAAGCTCAGAAAAAAATCCCAATGAACCTTATATGGTTTGACCCCGGACCTCCACATGTGTGGGCAGGTGCACAGGCAAACACGACAGTAGTAATAGATTGTCAAAAGCATGAACTACCCTCCCATACTGTAGCCCAACGTTGGCCAGCCCAGATTCTATGAAAATAATAATAATAAGGTAATAATATTTCTACCTGACCATCGGATGCCAATATTAATGGACCTATTATTTTACGAAGCACCCAAACCATGTGGCAAAAAGAAAACAAGGTACATCCCTCTTTTCCCCACTGGTGCTGCTTTCGCTATAACGAGACATCAGATATAACGAGGACACTGAGCTGGTCACAACGGCCTCGTGATACATGAGTTTTTGGTTTGGTTACCAGTTTTACATCTCCTGCAACACTGCAAGGTCATTAAAGAGACCGGGCTGCTTCGACCCTGCCTGTCAGAGCCCACCCGGGCTGAGAGGGAAAAAATCCCAGCGAAAAAAACCCAGATCGTCCGCGACCGGGATCGAACTCGGGTTCTCCGCATGACAAGCGAAGACCCTAACCATTCGGCCTCCACCACAGTTTATCTGAGTTTCAGTGTATGTATTTTTAGTCCAACATTTTCCCATGGTGTGATGTTGTATACTGAAGAACAGAAGGTCTTGGTGGACGCAGACTGGTTAAGTGTTGGTTGTTACTGGAATGGAAAGGGGCACTTTCTTCTTACGCCCTTTGCGTTGGGGGGGGGGGGGGGGGGGGGGTT
>JAUKPP010077695.1:414-16156 GCA_032273245.1 Phyllaplysia taylori
CCCCCCCCCCCCCCCCCCCCCCCCCCCCCCCCCTGCTTTACTTTTGAAGTGTGTGTGGGTTTTTCCTACATTCACTCAGAGAGTCTATAAAGTATAAATTCACCATTAGTTAGCCTTGTTTGTAACTGAACTATCGCATGACGAGGCTTTTTTTTTTAGAAGAAAAAGAGTGAAGGAGGGGAGAGAAAAACTACAGACAGGAGAGTGAAGGAGAAGATGGAGAGAGAAGATGTAGAGAGCGTGTCAGCAGTGCGCTAATTAAGGGTGTAACTTGAGCCTTGTTTTGTCTGTGATATCTGGCAGGTCTGAGAGTGTGTGTGTGTGTTGGGGGGGGGGGTATGTGTGTGTGTGGGGGGGGGGGGGGTGTTATAATGAGGCTCGCCCTCCGCTGTTCACCCCAGTTACAACACTTGACACACTCTTCTTCTGTGGTGGTTTCTTTTGGTTTATTTTTAGTCTGTTGTTATTTTTTTACGCCCTTTGTGATTGAAACACTTGGGTAATTGTAGAGGGAGTGACACAAACATTCCAATAGATAGAGAGACGGAGATGTTCGCCCAACGTGATGTCATACTCGTGTCCTTTGCGCTACTTGTCATTTGTCTTCTTAGTAATTCAAATGTAATAACAGATTATTAAATATATATTAAATCAAATCGTACCGCCTATGAAAAATTAAAATAATATTGGGTTGTTGGCGGCGCTCTGGTATAGTCTGCTCCTTGCGCTTCTTTCTATGCAGCACTATAATTGTCCTAATCTACTTCCCCAGCGCTGTTTATTATTTATTTATTCGTGTATTTATCTACTCATTTCTTGTTTTGTTTTACGCGGCGCTCTGGTGTCGTCTGCTCCTTGCGCTTCTTTCTATGCAGTACTATTGCCCTAATCTACTTCCCCAGCGCTGTTTATTATTTAGTTATTCATGTATTTATCTACACATTTTTGTTTTGTTTTACGTTGTTTTCTTCTTTTTTAGTTTATTTTATAATATTTATAAAAATCTGGAAAAAAAGAAAGGCTAAAACAGCCAAAGATGCTGGCGCCTCTATAAACAGTCGGCTTTAAACTGTAAATTAAATTAAACTGCATTACAATACAATCAAACCTATAATCTAAAACGACCACCCAATATCGAGAAAAAGGCTGCATCTACAGTCAAACCTGTCTAAGACGACCACGCAATGTCGAAAGAAAAATGGTCGTCTTAGACAGGGATAATATATAGAAGAAATGTTATTTGGGAGTCTATGGAACGTGGTCGTTTGTGCAAGTGGTCGTCTTATACAGGTGGTCGCTTGAGCAGGTTCAACTGTATCGATTTGTAACTAATAAATACACGGCACTTGTTATATTTTGTTCTTTCCTTGTCTTCCTCAGATATTTATCTGTGATGTCTGTGGATCACTACAGCAAACGTGTGTATCTGGGACTGCTTGTGTGGAGTTTGTTTGAACGTTACTGCTGATTCGACGAGAGCGACGCAGATGATGAGGAGGATGAGGACAATGATGACGATGAAACAGGCGTGCAGAGGAACGCTTCTCATGAATTCTTGGTGACAATGATGATGATGAGGACAATGATGATGATGACAGGCGTGCAGAGGAATGCATGTAAAGAATTGGTAGTGACGATGAGGAGGAGGATGAGGACAATGATGACGATGAGACAGGCGTGCAGAGGAACAAGTGAATTCATGGTTACGATGGTGAAGATGAGGAGGATGAGGACAATAGTGAAGATGAGACAGGCTTGCAGAGGAACAAGTGGATTCGTTGTGACGATGATGAGGATAATGATGATAATGGAGATTGCAATGAGAATAGTAATGATGTTGAGATAGAATTGTCTTGCAGAGAGCAAGTGTCGTAAGTTCTTGATGATGATGATGATGATGATGATGATGATGATGATGATGATGGTGAAGAGATGACAATGAAAACAGCGATGGGGATGTGATGGATTAGCCTTTTAGGGAAAAAGTGTCGTGAATATTTTATGATGATGTTTGATAATGGCTATGTGATGATAAGGATGAGGATTGACTCGCGCCTGTGAACAGAGAAAGTGAATTCATGCGTCGATTGTGAGATGAGGAGGGATGCTGATCTTTTTGGGTTGGGAGAATTACTCCAGTGAAAATACAAACATATAAGACAAAGTGAGAGTGAAAGCTGTTGGAAGCATGTGTCTTAAGAACATGTTGATAGTTTAATGATTGGCTCTCCACCAATGGAGTTATTGCACTAGGGATCCAAGGGGGTGTGTCAACGTGTAGGGCTGCATCTCACAGCACTTTATACCTCAAAGGGAAGAAACTCAGAAAACTGCGATTTACTGTTTTCTTTTAACAATGTTTAGGCCGTACGTCTACTGACATATTTTGTCCTTTGCAGGCCAAGCTCATCTATATATATGATATATACATATGAGCCTGGCCTGCAACTGACAAAACATGTCAGTGGATGCGCGGCCTTATGAAGGAAAAAAATCTATGATGATGCAATGATTGTAGGAACAGGTAACATGCTGTCTGATTTTTTTTTCTGAGCCAAATGAGTCTTGGTAATAATTAGTTATCAAAAGGGACAAAACTTTTTTTGTAAATTTTTTTCATATAACTTGCAGCCGTTCATGTGTCGTATAATTGTGAAACTGTATGACTGTAAAGTAATGCGGTTGACTGTGCTGTGTGTAAATGTAATGATAACGACTACTCGATTGTAGTATTGAGTAACTACATGTCTGGACAATGCAAAATATTATCCTGCACCTCTGCCTGCTTTTTATAAGTATCAAAATGAACATAGCTTTGTGAATATTCAGCATTATTGCTTGGACCTTGGTGCAAGACACGGAATTTGATTTCATGTAGATGCAGTGTAAGCTTAGCTCTGTTTTTCTTTTGTTTTGCTGCGAAACTTTTGTACAGCGAATGTGCTGGTATTTTACTTTATTATAGCCAGCGAGTTTTAAGTTTAATTTTCGCCTTGCACAAATTTTGAGATGACGCAGTACGAAAAAGAACTAAGATGTCGTTATAACAACTTAAATTTTACAGACGTTTCATTATTGGTTTTCCTTTTTATTTTTTTGTTTTTTTTCCTTTTTAGGTAATTTTGTTTAGATATTTTTGTTGTCCACTTTCCCTAGTGATTGTCGGTATTTTGCATCGCATTGGTAGATAAGCAAATGTTTTTTTATATGAATATGACGTCATGTGAAAGAACACATTGCATTTTTCTGAAAACTTGTCGAAAAGTCTTCATTTTCTGAAAATTTTCGTTTGATTTTTTTTTTTTATAATTTCATCCTACCAGGCTTAGAGTTGCTGTATAGACCACTGTCGCGATTTCATCATCAAAACAATTTGTTATTTGATATAATGTACACAAAGCAATGTTGATCATCTTTTTGTCAAAGATACAATGTAAATTGATTGGGTTTTTAAAACTGATTCAAAATTAAGAAATGGATAATTTTTCTATTCTTGTTGCTTGTTTATTTACTTTTTATGAATATGTTTATCATTCAAAATTACATTATAATGTGGACAAGGGAGATGATCATGCCCACTTCTTGCAGCAGCGCTGACTCTTTTCCTCGTGTTGAAATAAGCAATGGAATGATAGAGAGACTGATGGATGGATGGATGGATGGATAGATGGATGGATGGATTGGATGGCTCAGAGGTGATTTATTATGCATGTATCGTATTTGATTATGACATTATGCCTCATAGAGTTATGATAAAGGTCACAGAGCACACTAGGTATGAATATAATTGACACCCCGTTCCCCCCCTCACCCCCCACCCCTCCCGTTCCCCCCGCCGCCCACTCATCCTTTTTGTCTCAGAAGAATATACCCATCATAGTAGACTTCTTTGATCGATTGTATTATATACTGTTATTATGTTCTTATGTTTATTATTGTGTGTCACTTTCACGTTTGTTTGTTCATATGGGGTTTATTATATTGCAAACTAAATAGTAGTATTGATAATAATAGATTATATCTATTATTGATGACAGACCCCCAGATACCAGGAGCGAAGCTGGATGCATAATGGTACAAATGTTATGGAATAGACCTGTCCCATACTGAATAAAAATAGAAAAAATAGCTAGCAGGATTTCCTGCAATAAAAAAAAAATCCTTGTTTTTTCTAGCACAGATACTGAGTAAGGGATCGAACTATTTCAAGAACATAGGGGCGAATAGTCCATTATGTTCTTCATGATATTCGCCCCTTTGCGAAACATTCAGCGACATGAATCAACATTGCGCTGCAAGGTGTTGAATATTTGAGAAATAAGAAATATTAATTTCATTGTCCATAGAAGCAATATCTCCTTGCATTCAAAGAACAGTATGAAACAAGGCATTACATAGCCTAGGCCTACTGAAGAAACTATGTGATATACAGCCTCTCTTTTTTAAGAATGTTTAAGACAAAGTCTTTTGAAGTGGATCTTACAAAAGAATTGTCGATAATTTGCTAACAAATATATATATATGAAATCTCCCTTAATATTTTTTTTTATCATAGAATAGCTCCCACACTAAATTTTTGTTTCCCTGTCTGAGATAAACAATAGATTAACCGTCTTAGAGGACATCATTTCTATGTCTTCTGATACTCCATGTTTGCTGAAGGAAAGGATGGCGGACTGGAGGGCGTTATTCTTAGTTACGAATATGCCTGTTCTCTTTTTTTTTTTGTCTTTCTCTTTTGTGTTAGTTTTGTTTTGTTATGGTTTGTTGTTGACGTGTATAGGACAGGTATTGTCATCTGCAATTTTAATCACAAGATAGCACAGTGCGCTGTGTTGCGTTTTCTTGTAAATATCTACATGAGGCCATCTATACTGTTTGGGTCATGGAAGTGTATTCAGTGAGCTATATATTTTATTTGATGAAAGCAATCCTTAGATTTTTATTTTTTTTCACCGGTGCTGTGGTGTAATGGTTAGGCTCTTCGCCTGTCATACGGAAGACCCCCAGATCGATCCCCGATCGTGGACGATCTGGGTTTTTTTCTGCTGAGATTTTTTCCCTCTCAGCACGGGTTGGCCCTGACAGGCAGGGTCGAAGTAGCCCGTCTCTTAAATGACCTTACAGTGTTGCAGGGGCTGTTGAACTGGTAACCAAACCAAAACAAAATTAATCCTTACATTTTTTTCTCGCGAAAAGTGGTGTATTTTCAGTGAGCTGTAGCTTGCATTTGATGGAAACAATCGTTTGAATTTTCCTCTCATGAAGGTTGTAAAAGCATTCTGGACCAGCTGACTTGCATTTGATGAAATCAGTCGTTCTAATTATTTTCTCATGAGTCTGGTTTTTTTCACTGATGCGGGTCAAATGGAGATGGAGGTGTGTGGTTGTAATGCAATCTTTTTTTACTTCTATTTGTGCCATTAATACAGTTCGCACAGCGCTGGATATTAGTTCTGTCTACTACAGTTGAAGTGATGTCGTCGGGGGTAGAGAAAAATATAAACTCTTCCTAAGTTCAACCCAAGTGTTTTAGAAATTTAAAGAAGAAAAGGAGCTAACACCTTTAAAAATGCACTAGGTGAAGAGTAACGGATTCACCAAGAGTGGAGACAACCCTTTAAAGCTATTTTTAGACTGCTTCCCTAAGAAAGTTAACATTTCTCTAATCACTACCCCCTTCTTTTTTTATTGTTTGTTGGAGATCTTAGATAATTTTTATACCTTGGGTCTGTAAGCTTTAGCAATGCTCGGCACAGCAATCCTAGTGAGAGTTTCTGTTTGTAAAACTCATGTGCTCAGAAATAAAATGCGTCAGGAGGTAACAAAAAACATTTTCATTTGCTAAGACTATAATATAAGGTTTATATTTTGCCATCTTAGTGAAAACCAAAATTGGCAAAAGCAAATAAAGCTGTGGTGTTAGGGTGGAGAACAAAGTGATGTACAGTTTGGCCTATTTCTTCACCGTGCCACCAGCCTCTAAAACTAACTCGCCC
Source organism: Phyllaplysia taylori (assembly GCA_032273245.1). Lineage (NCBI taxonomy): Eukaryota > Metazoa > Mollusca > Gastropoda > Aplysiida > Aplysiidae > Phyllaplysia > Phyllaplysia taylori. The sequence goes on from JAUKPP010077695.1 coordinate 6,414, forward strand.
CTTTGCCACCGGGATTGCATTCATCTCCTCAGATCTTTTTTTGTAAAGGACTCTTGTTTATGTTAATATTTTGTTTTCAGTTCCGATGTGATTGATCCTCTTATGGCCTTAATTCACCGCCAAGTCGGCGGTGCAGTGTGTAGAGTGTCTCAGTGATAGATTTGTGTGGTCCAAATTCCATGTACAGCCAAAGACCTATGTGTGCGTTGCTGACTGATTGGTTGATTCATACTATAGTCCGGACCAGCCCCCGTGAAAATATTATTATCTGTGTTGTTAGATCCAAGTGGTTTATTTGTCTCCTATCAATTTTGTAGTTACTGGACGGATTCATTGTAAACTTTGCAAGTGCAATAATCCCAGAGGGTCTTGTTCTTCTGATTTTTTTACAACAGCATAGGACTTCCAAATAAGGGTTTTACTTTTATTTTCAGCTGTTTTAGACTTCCTCAGAAGCAATGAAAAAATAGAGGTGATACAGCATCATGAATAAAAATAGAACGGTATTTATTTTTATTCTATCTCTATGTCTACCCCTTAGAGGAAGCACTTCGCGTTCAGCAACAGTGCTTTTTCTCCTCCCTGCCGAAAAATATAAAGATTGCCATTTCCGGTGATTACAAATCAATATTGTAAAAGTTCAGTTATTTGCATTGTGTAGACAAAGAAGAAATTACCCTTCAATTGTAACATACTCACTAAAAAATTAGATACTTACCAAGATTACAGGTGAAATGTATGTAAACCAAATTGGGTTGAGATCCGTCAAAAAATAAGAAAGATCCTCCCGAAAAACGGTTCCCCCGGAGGCTGATTCAGACTATAGAAGCCATTGCTGCTATGATCATCTTGTATTATTTTTGCTTTATTATTATACTATCATTATTACATCATGTTTTTTGTTGAGCTTGAGAACTGATTTTTTGTTTATACTGCACATACATACGAAGCAATTCATTTATCCTTACTTTCTATATACCACTCTATTTGAAATGAATAAAAATGCATTATGTTCACTCTGAATATTTTTTTCATTATTATTTACTTTTGTTTTTGTTTTATAGTGGCTAATTTTGTTTGGGGTGTAGAAAATCTTTTTTGTTAGATCCAAGTGGTTTATTTGTCTCCTATCAGAAGTTTTGTAGATCAGAATTCTATTCTCAAGCTAGTGGAAAGAAAGAAGCAGGGAGCGGGGAGAAGGGATGTGAGAAATGAAAAAATTAGAACACACTCTCTCAATCTCTCTATCTCTATCATTCTCTTTATCACCTATCTTTCTATCTCTCTATCTCTCTATACCTGTCTCTATACATCTGTATTATATCTATTTATCAACGTATCATATTTGTCTAGCATCCTCTTTCTCTCTCTCTCTCCCTCTCTCTCTCCCTCTCTCTCTCTCTCTCTCTCTCTCTCTCTCTCCCTCTCCCTTTCTCTCTCTTATATAGAGAGACGGATATGAAAGTGGCTCACCAGTAGAGATAATGCAATTTGTGATCCACAAGAAAATCTCTCTCTCATACACACACATGATACTCACTCCCTGATGTGAACACAATTCAGCTCATGAAATTAGGCATGACGCTCTCTCATTTCATTTCACGTTCCTTTTTAACCCTTTGCAAATGAGACGGCCATTCTCTTTGTGGTCAATGTTTTCTAAGTCCAAACAGGTCACACACACATTTCACTGGTTGTTTAGCAAAGAGGCGAATACCCCACTACACGTTTGTACTATTCGCCCTTATGCGAAACAACCAACGATTTAATCAGGCACATGACAGGTACTTACTTCCACAGCACTGCATTTATCCAATAGAACAATCATGGCGGTGACATCAAATAACTTACATTCTATATAGATTTTTCTACGGCTTGGTAGACGGGTAGACATCTTTTTATACATTTTTCGTTACTTTTACAAATATTCTCTCTCTTTTGACAATTTTTGCCTTGCCAAATAGATCTCTGTTTGTACTGCATTACAAAGGGGAGAATACTCCACAACAATCTTTGTACTATTAGCCCTTATGCAAAGCAGTCAGCGAGATGTTTTTATTCTTGTTAGGGGTCCTTTCAGGGTTGAAAAAAGGTGTCAAAATATTTTTGTTGTTGTTGAGTTAGGAGGGCCATGTATGTTTGTACTCTTTTTTGGTTGTATCGTTTTTGCTTTGTTTCCCTTTCACTCTCAAATCCAAGAAAATCCTACACCTAACTACCTCTTTTCACCTATTGCTGCACAGCCGGATTTTATTTTGTGTGTGTGTTGGGGAAATATTTAGCTTGTTGCACTTTGTGTAGTGTCGAATCAAGCACTCAAAATCTCATCCCAAAGTATAAACATCAAAGCTACCCTGTGTGTGTGTGTGTGTGTGTGTGTGTGTGTGTGTGTGTGTGTGTGTGTGTGTGTGTGTGTGTGTACATGTACGTGTGTGTGCATGTGTTTACATGTGTGTGTGCAACCCCTGTAATCAAGATCCTTTTTCTCCACCAACTCAGCTTATATGCATGTAGCATTCCCTTCCGATCTAACTTTCCTTTTCTGATTCATTGCATTGGCGGCTGAATAGAAGTGAACAAGTCTGGTTTTTATGAAAAATAGATTTATTCACATCTTGCGTTGGGCCGTTGACACAGACATTGATATATTGATCAGACGACATGAGAATAGGACACACAAATTTTATGAGTTTAAAGTTAGTTGTTTATAGAGGCGCCAGCATCTTTGGCTGTTTAAGCGTCTTGTTCCCCATGCACTTTGTTCCACTATGTACCTTGTGACGGTCTGTTCTGTTTCTGTCAATTAGTTTTTGTTGAACTACGTATAGTACATAACCACTTCATCCTGAAGGCGCTTAATTTGTGATCTCAGTCGACGTTTCTGTCCAGAGATGTAAATCCACTGACTTTTGAACTGAGTGACATGGGATGTGGAGAGGAAGAGAGTTGTGAATGACCGTGACAAAGCAATAGAGAAGTCTCAGAAATGTGGGTGATTTTGAGTGGTTAGATAGTGAGTGTATTGTGTGATTTATTGATAGATTTCTCCGAAGGCTTTAATTCAATAGTAACGTTGCTGCACCGTCAGATAGAAATACAGTAGTAATTTTTCTACCAAAATGAGCCTGAAGTATGGGAGAAAGCTTGCCACACATGCCGGTATACCGGCTTTTGAGAATTCCGTCAAGTTGCCTGCCTGCTTGAGAGAACATAAGGACACAGCTTGCCAACAAAAGGAAATGATTGTGTGACGCTCTTAAGTGATAAATTTAGAGTCACCATTTTTCATTTTGGCGATGGAGCCCCCTTTTTTTGAAAATGCTGGACTCAATGTTGAACAAAAAGAAAGAGATATTGAGCATTCATATCGTACCGGGACTTTTTGCCGGTTTTCATTCAGAAATTTTTTGTTCAAGTTTAGGCCCATAAACTTGCTTTCTCCCATTGCCTGAAGTCATGTTATATTCAACTGGGTCTGGATTTCTTTGTTGTTTTATTTCAGACACGTTGTGAGGTAGTTGCGGTTTGTGGTTTTTCATCTTTTTATGAAGCTTTATTTAGGCAGGGCAAAAGGTGTTAAAGATACTTAACATTTGAGGACTGAGAGGTATTGTGGTTTCCGTTTTGAATGTTATCATGTGCTTTATGTTGGATAAGATGGTGTCTCTGTTTCTTCATGTATGTATATCCTGTAATGTGGATTATTTATATGAACATACCAATAATTAAACACTGAAGGGGTGTCTTTTCATTTTTTATTTCGCCAATATGAGCAGTGTATTTGCATGATTTGAGGTCACATTAGTTTGAAAGCAACCATGGTAATTCCATCATCCCTCATCTTCCTTTTCTCCACCCTTATTATATTCTCAGCACATTCTCACAAGTCTCACAAGTAAATCACAAATCAAAGTGTATAGCTGTATGCATGAGTCACTGCGTATTTCAATATATGTATCATGTATGTGAGTGTATCAGTATGACTTGCCCTCTGATATGATAACAGTGTTGATCTATGAGTAGCGACGCATGTACAGGATTGTATGCATGAGTCACTGCATACTTCAATATGTAGGGGCCTATCATGTATGTGAGTGTATCAGTATGACTTGCCCCCTGATATGATAACAGTGTTGATCTATGAGTAGCGACGCATGTACAGGATTGATGAGTGAAAACCCAATGGCTGCTATATTGATTTATGCATTAGCGTGAGATTGTTTTATCATAAGCCGTGTGCATCTTTCAAACTGAGTGGCTGCCCATACCCTGCCTAGAAAGGCAGATCGACATAGCCGTATCTTTGATAAATTCTTAACATTTTTAACTTCATACATTTTGAAAGACATTGTTTTACTTTCACCCCAAACTCAGTGTTCTCCATGAGCTTACCTTGTTATATATTAGAATGAACAATACTTCATGACTGAAATGTTCAAAATGATGTAATGAATAGCAAAGAATCATTGCCTTTAATATTAAGTGTGAAGTTAAAAATCTTAAAGAATATGTATTTCAGTCATGTTGATCTGTCTTTTCGCGGCAGTACTGTGTCGTTAGTGAAACAAGTCGACGGAGGATTCCTTTGTGTGTTTTATTTCTGGCCTCCTATTTTGCAGCACTTCCGGCAGCTTTAGGCGGATAAGTCTTCTGTACCCCATTGTATGATCCTTGAGTTTTGCACATTTTCGCTCACCATGCGTTCAGTGTAATAATATTGATATGGTTGGATTTGTATGGCTCAAAATTCTCGCTCACTAGTAAGTTCTGTGAATTTTGCAGTCCATACAGTCCAGTACGGCTGAGTTGATGTTGTCGAGTGAGCAAGGAAAGATCACCTCGAACAAAGTTTCACTTACAGGTTTTATACATCTAAAGAAAAGTAATAGGACTTGACAAAAATGAACAACTTCACCAAGAATCAGCTCAAGTTACGTCGACTCTATTACTAGTACTGTCAAACTTGTCAAAGACGTCTACCCAGTATGGGGAAAAAAATGGTCATTTAGGACAGGTGGTCGTCTTGGAGGGGGATCTTCTTCTTCTAGCTCATCTAAATGGACAATTCGGTCTCTGTAGCAAAGGCTGCTGTTCACCACAGGTCCTCGAGGTTCCCATAGAGCTTCCGGGCATCTTGCCTCGGGGTAGGCCATAACTTTCTTCTACTTGCTTTATGTAAAGGACATTTTTGTAGAACATGATCCGTTGTTTGGCTGGAGGGGGATAATATATAGAAAAAATAAAATTTGGGAGTCGATGGAAACTGATCGTTTGTGCAGGTGGTCGTCTTAAACAGGTGGTCGCTTCAGTAGGTTCAACTGTATTACTATCCCAGCAGACTTACTTGTGTTCTGAAACAACCTTAATTTCCTATGAAGCACGCAATGGAAACAACAGGTTTCATCCACTAAGTAAAACACTAATGCAATGACAAGATCTTTCTTTGTCTGTGGCCAAGTAATGAATAGTAATGATAATGGATTGCATTTATATAGCGCATACAGGCTCTATGTGCTTTACAATCATTATTACCCCGGCAGACCATAGTCATTCAGAAACCTTCTCAACTTCCTGGGAAGCATACAGTGCAAGCTGCCATTTTACAAGCGCTCAAATACTAACATACGGACACGGTCGTTCGCTGTCTATAGCTTGGTACCCATTTACACCTGAGGGAAGTGAGGAAAATTTGTGTAAAATCCCTTTCCCAAGCACACAAAGTCGGGCCCGAGCTGGGAGTCAAACCCGCAACCTTCCGATGACGAATCCAGCAGCCTGACCACTAGACTACCATTCACACCTGGGTGAAGTGAGGAAAATGTGTGTTTAATGTGTTTTTGCATGTAGATATGTGAGTGTGTGCTTGTGTCTGCTAAAGTATAAATACGAGTACTGTAGTTTGGAAGGTCTGAGTGCATACATGTATTCAAATTCATATATTTTTCTCTAAACTGAAGCTACGTCGCTCCAGTAATTGTCAGGGTAAATTGTGATTCCTTTTTTTACTTCATTTTCTCATGGAGTTTTGCAATCCTCTTTTATCTCGACAACTGAATGAGAAGCAATAGAAGCGTGTACATGAGTCTGTGCCTGTATGTAAGTGTGTGTGTATGCAATATATACGCAGGAGCTGTTTTAGCCGCTTCAGGAGTTTGTCTCAAAGGAACAATGACTTGCTTTTTTTTGCAATACTTTGTAGCACTTGCTTCTTTTATTTTACGCCAGCCTTTTTTAGTTTTTCGTCTCACATACAACGCTTAATGCAATATTTTTGTGCAGAAATTCTGGATTTGATAATTCATGCACGTTTGTTGTAGATGAGAAATGTAAGGGAGACAATGTTCTTGTTTCCTCTCAGTCGTTTCATTGTCTTGAAAAGTTTTGGTCCATGTAGTCAAGATATATATACATGTATATATATAGATATCTTTCTGTTTGCTGCATACCATCACATTACAGTGAAACGGGATCGTCAGCAACATCCTAGTATCTTCATTATACTGGAGGTGTGGTTCAATTCAAGGTGTTTTAAAAAGAAAAAAAGAAATTGGGCTTTTCGTTTTCTCCAGTTACAACCAAATCCTGTGAAAGCTGTGCTCAATATATTAAGTTTTTTGTGATGAAAAAATTCATAAAATGACATTATGTGTCTGCTTATAGTAAAATTATTCTAGTAGATTTCACACAAAGTGGAAACAAATGGATATGAAAGGAAAAAACATTTTCTTTTTTAAATTTTGTCCCGTGTCCTGATTCTGAGGTGCCTTTAGTTAATTATTTATTTTGATTTTTCAAATTCTCAGCGAAAGGAAAAAACATGTTGTGACTAGAACAATGCTTACTTCGCTTCAAGATATCAATTTTGTGAGTTAAACATATTGATGGCTTTTGAGGAATTTGGCTTATACAGTCTGCAGCATGGTCTGCATTTTTGCCTCTATAGTACGGTTGTTGTGGTGTAATGGTTAGGCTCTTTGCCTGTCATCTGGAAGACCCAAGCTCAATCTCGGTCACAGTTTATCTGTGTTTTTCCTGCTGGCATTTTTTCCCTATCGGCCCAGGTTGGCCCTTACAGACAGGATTGAAGTGGCTTGTCTTTTAAATTTTACATTGTTGCAGGGGATGTAAAACTTGTAACCAAACCAAACCAAAGCCTCTATAGTATTTACTCGGGGCTCGTTACAGGCTCTAACTTTAAAGCTGTCTCTTTTTCTTGAGGGTTTTCGTACTTTAATTTGAAAAGTGAGACAGACATATTTTTTCCCTGAAGTACATGTCGCGGGCTGGCATGCCAACCATCTTATCTTGATTTTTTCCAACTTTACAGGAGAGGCTAAAGAACTGATTTTCTGCTACTATATTACCCAAGATAGGAAAGCATGGAATTTGACCTCTGTCGTAAAAAATTGAGTTACGATAGTTGGCATGCCACCCTAAAATGCATTTGTAGTTCATTGCTTCAAATTTATGACGACATTCACGTCATACAAGATTATTGGCTTCGATGTAAACATGTCCAGGGATTTATCATGTTTAAATTTGTGTTTGTAAAGTTGTCTACAACTAGGGCAACTGTATGGGAGTTGAAGTAAAACAACAGTGATAGAGATGCCTTCTTTTACATGCGTATGTCTTCCAGTTTTATTTTTGTCGTTTATTCTCTGAGCCCTCCACCCAATACTCTTTCCACGTTATGCCATGTGATTTGGCTTTATATTTACATTGATTAGATTGTCCAAAATATTGACCCCCACAATGTTTTAAACATTTTCGTTGTTTCTTTTTAAAGCTGTATCTACTAGAAGAATTCAAATAAGAGGAAAATTCTACTGTGGATTGTATAGGATAGGTGGTACGACATATGTTGCTATCCAAAAGCGGGTGCAGACAGACGCATCTGCGCAACACACGACACAACAATGACCCAACTCGCATACAACAGTCGGCCCGAGTTCCATTTCACACAAGCACTTGACTTTGCCCGAGTGCACAACAGTCGTGACCCGGAAGCGTTGTTGACTTTCAACTTTTCAAAATGCTCTCAAAGGCCAAGGAGTTTGGAAAGACTCCTTGACCCTGACCTCCCTCTTCTCTGATTGGCTCGTTTGGCGCAACTGTTGAACGAAAATCAAACATGTTTGAATTTCATTCAACTGTTGTGTGTCGTGTGAAAATGATTAAATGGCATACGAACGCGGGGAAACCTGGCCCTGTCGTGGTCATGTGTTGGGTGTTGTGTCGCATCGTGTGCATTGGCTTTACATTTTACAAGTTTGTTAGAAGGGTTGGAAGATTGGGGAAGAGGAATGGGTAGGATAGTATGATGCATCTGGCTGACTTATTTGTTATCTCTGTGCTCAATGATCTCTCTGCAGTCAGAATTTTTTCTTTCTTTTCCTTTTTTTTTTCTCAGTTGTACCACATCTTGCCTTCATCATTTATGTTTTTCACATTTCATACACTAAATATCTGATCGATCGAATCCTTCAGATTCAGACACGGACAGTTTTGGCGATATAGTGGTGACATTTGTTAGTTTAAGAAATGCAATGTTGGAACTCAAAATGTGGAAATGCTGTGTTAATGAAATTTAGGTGTGTCAATGTACGGGAAATTTGTGTAACTCTGGATGCCTTAAAATGTTGGAGAATATCTATACTGTGTTACTCTTTGTAAATCACACTGTCTTTTGAAAGCAATCATCTAGAAATCTTGCCAGTCGTTTGTGGTTCCTTTTTGTAATTAATGAACATTTTTCCAAAATTTGGTATAGTATTTGCACTTTCATTGAAAATCGAGTTAGCACCACTAGAGATATCTTTATCTTACAAACTTTTGTTCTCAAAGCTTGTAGTGGTTCAAAACTCTAAAAATTTCTTTATTTTCAATTTTAGGCAAAACATTTTGCTATGTGCAAAGCTTCTCAGGTAAGCGAAAAGGCTCGTTTTCTCATAACTTCCGAGAGTTCAGATACTGAGTGTTGGAAAAATGCTCTTCAATTATGTTCACTTTTAACAGTATAGTGACTGCTGAAAAAGAAAAAAGTGTCCAGCAGTCGGGGATCTGCAAAGTAAAGTAAAATGTAAAGTTAGTCTGTGTATAGCCTCCACTTGTGAATAGTCAAGACATTCTACAGCTTTATTCACACATTTAAGAGATATGAACACTTTTTATTGATCTACATTACATAAAGAAACTAAGAACAGGCCTCGTAGAGAATAATGCAAATGTCACTACGACTCTTGGATCTTTAATAAAACCCATCTAGGGGGAACAATATAACAAGAAATTCATGTGTTTCTTGGCACTGAAATGACCTTACACTTATACATGTAACATCAATAGAGCTGTAAAATCCCCAAACAAGCTAAGTTTAAGAAGGAATCGTTTTTACCTCTCTATTTTTGCACTTAGAACACTGTTGTAAAAACTGCTAGATGGCCAGTGGTGACTCCGCAGAGAGGTGATTAGTAAAGGTATGAAGACTGTGAAATAAGATAAGACTTTTTATTTGTCGCTCACCGGAACTTTTGTCCCCAATTTGTCTTGATAATGGTACATTATACAGATGAACACTTTGACATAGGAAATTTTAAGGGCAAGCTGCTTATTTCTTCATATTTCCTGGGAATTACTATAGATATAATATACGATCTTCAACTCAGACTCCTCAACCACGCGGGGGGGGGGGGGGGGGGGGGGGGGGGGGGGGGGGGGGGGGGGGGGGGGGGGGGGGGGGGGGG